>JAAGNO010028080.1:0-20983 GCA_033439905.1 Ceryle rudis | reverse complement strand
AATCCATAGTTTAAAACAAATTCTGGTGTCTAAAAGCAGCTAACAGCTTGCTTGTGCTGTGATAGCAGGCAGGTTCTCATAACTCTAACATATCATAATTAGGTAGTAATGCATAAATAAAGGAATCAGCATTTTCTGCGTGTTTTGAACACAAAGGCACTTGGGCAAATTTTTATAAATTTCTAATCTGCAGAAATTTTTGGAAGAGATACTCAACCTATAAAGCATAGGGGAACATCAAGTATACGTTACACTGTGCAAGAACCTGAATCTTATCACTATTAATGTATTAACTAAAATGTCCCAGATATAATTGATAACTTGGTTTATTTCTGAAACTATGAAAATGTACCTTTAAAAAGCAAGAAGATACTAAACGAAGATAGAATCAGTTCTTCAATATGAATTGAATTTAGCTGTAGACTTCAAATTTTATCCAAAATTTACACCTTTTGTGATTGGTCTAAGTAGTTGTTATAATCTAGGATGTTGGTGGTATGAAGCACACAGTACTCTGATCCCGCTGACTTAGTTCTAAAGACATTCAAATTTCTAAGTGACTGTGATGAGCAGCAAATTGTTTTTTCAACTTTTCTTGGCAAAGGAAACGTATGAAGAAAAGAACCGGCTTTTGAAGGAGCGCCTTGACAGAATATTTTCTGGCAACGAGCGCCGTTGTTCACGGGCCCCAGTGTATGGCAGAGACTTGCTGAGTGTTTGTTCTTTGACTGGTGGAAGAAAGCCCTCTCAGCTCTCTTCCATTGAAGACAACAGTTGGAGGTGGGCTGGCTTTGTGAACTGTTGCCTTTCTTCAAGTGCCTCTGGAGGCCCAAGTAACCCATTGCAAGAAATGATCCTGACTTTGGTTCAGCAACAAGAATCTCTAAAGGATGTTGTTAACAGGTAATGTGTGACTCTGCCTTTTATCGCATTTAGTTATTTCTTAAACACTCCTTTTCACAAAGAAGCTTTAAAACCTTGTTTCAGTTCATGAGCTTGTTTGGTTTAGACTGATTCACAGTAAGTGATGTGCAGTATGAACATAAACATAACAGTCACTTCTGTTTCTTCTAAGGCCTTTATCATAAGATTTTTCAGTGCCTCAGTCCTAATTCCAAGCCTAAATTCAGCTGACCATATTCAATTTACATTCTTACGCTTTGGATTTACTTCTGAGTAGAGGTACCTCTTGGAGCCGAGCAGCAAGAGTTAAAACACAGAGTCATAGTCAGAAGCTAGTTTAGCTAAAGCTGACATTTAGTGGATGGTGTGCAGAGCAATAGCTGTAATTTTCTAGAAACATGAAATGCAATTAGAAGAACTCAAACTTTTCTGAATTGCCTTTAGTAAGTCTGGTATGATGGGTGTTTGAGCTCCAGGGTGTTTGAGCTCCAGTGACTGACTACATTGTTAACTGTGCAAGCACCTTAACAGAAGCTATCATCAGAGCAGACAAAACAAACCAAAAAGATAAAGGGTGATAGAAGATACTAACACTCTGAAGGTGTGCAACACTTACTAAGCCACTTCCAACAAAGTGGTTAGATAATAATGTAAAATTACATGGTTGACAGGCTGAAAATTATTGCCACAGGTGACCATTTTGTATGTGACTTTTAAAGCTGATATCCCCTTGTTTTAATGCTTTTCACAGGGCTCTCTTCGTACTGCCAGCTGCAGTTGCTGCTCCCCCATGTTTGTATGTAGCAAATCCTCCCCCTTCATATAGTCACAGATTGAAACTCCTTAAGCACACTCTTAAGCAGAAGGCAGCTCCACACTTGCATCAGTTGCAGCAGATTACAACTCCGCACTTGCTGCAGTTCCCTGACCTCCGGCTGGTGCAGTATGACTCAGGTAAAGGAGGACACTTGGTGATAATACTTCAGGAATTTCCTGGTTCACAGGAATGGAATTTCTACATAAAAATCTTATTGGTTTTTCTTGTTTGAAATGCAGGAAAATTAGAAGCCCTTGCTGTCTTGCTTCAAAAGTTGAAATCTGAAGGACGCCGTGTGCTGATTTTGTCACAGATGATTCTGATGTTGGACATACTGGAATTGTTCCTGAATTTCCACTTCCTCACGTTTGTGAGGATTGATGAATATGCTAACCACGAACAGCGGCAGGTAATAAGTTTGCCCTAACTCTTGTCCACTGGTACAGCATTATGTGCTGCTCAGGCTGTTACATGCTACAGCAGGGGCCAGAAATTTGCCTTATTTCTTAATCATTTTGAAACACTTGACTTGGTTTTTGTATGGTCTTTATTAGACTATCGTGAGAATGGCTTGGTATTTTATTTTGGCGTGTGGTTTTATTTACTCCTTGTTTTTATTGCGTTAATGTAGGAGCTGATGAAAATTTTCAACCGAGACAAGCGCATTTTCTGTGCCATCCTTTCCTCTCACAGTCGTTCCACTGGAGTCAATCTTGTTGAGGCAGACACCGTTGTGTTCTATGACAACGATCTGAACCCAGTGATGGATGCAAAAGCTCAGGAATGGTGTGACAGAATCGGGAGGTGTAAAGATATCCATATATACAGGTGATGGTTACAGATCAGTGACCACTCTTTAACATGCTTTAATGTAAAGTTAATTCAGACAGTGCTACTCTGCAATAAAGTGGAAACGGTGCTGAAAACTCACCTCACTTCAGTAAGAAAGGTGCCATCTGAAAATGTCATCTCAACACAAAATGTAATGAATGAATCGTAACCTGCATGGGTTTTGTCTCTTAGTTTACAGGGAATTTTTTAAGTGAGATGTTTTTCTTTTTTTTTTTTTTTTTAAATGACACTAATTGTTAAAAGAAAGCTTTAAAGTAGACTTAATTGGATGTGTTTTGTCCTGGGCTTGTACCAGAACTGAAAAAAAAAACCCCACAAACCACCACGCTTTAAGAGTTCAATCTTCTTCTCTAAGGGCGATTTCTCTTATTTCTGAAAGCTGTTTTGGAAATCACTTACTGGATTTCTCTTCTCTTCTTTTTCCTTCTGTTTTATTTATTTATTTATTTATTTGTTTGTTTGTTTATAGGCTTGTCAGTGGTAATTCTGTAGAAGAGAAGCTTTTGAAAAATGGCACAAAAGACTTGATCAGAGAAGTAGCTGCTCAGGGAAATGACTATTCAATGGCCTTTCTAACACAGGTAAGTTAACGTGCAAAATGCATTCAAACATCTGTGTTACCATGTTTAATAAATTTGAGAATCTGTATTGAAGTGTTTAATAACAGTGTAGTAGAAATCTGTTTGCTCTACAATTGATAGGTAAACAGATTTTGTTTGCTTGAACTCTAGGTGTTAGGCCCGCCCTCTCTGAGATACTGTCCGTCTGCTTTTGTTCCTTTACTTGCATAGTGATGCACAGGCATCACCTATGTGACTTGATATATTCTGAGCCTATATTGATAGGCTCTCAATTGCTACTCTGAAGATGCAGAAGACGGTGATGGCACTGATGAAATTAGTCCACCCCCTTCTGGCACTCCCAGTGTGATGGTGTTGGATGAGATAGTGCATATTTCTGTCTTGCCTATAAATGAACTGTTAACACTTTATTCTACTCTGTACTCCTACAGGAGAAAGTTACAGAAGAAGAAAAAACCCAATTTTCCAGAAATAATAGAGGTTTAACTTTTCTTTAGTCAGTCCATAGTTCATAAGGTCACTTGAACCTGAGCTAATTCAAAGCTATATACAAAAAGAGAGTGGTCCCAAAAGCTCAATGTATTTCCCTTTTTTTCCTTCTCCTTACCAAGCAAACAATTCAGGAATTGTTTGAGGTTCATTCTCCTATGGAGGATTCTGGATTTAGAGTAAAAGCAGAAGAATTTGTAGTACTTTCTCAAGAGCCATCTCCAGCAGAAAATATTTCACCTAAAGTTGCCAGACCGTTCATAGAGGTAATTATTAACACTTGCATTAAAAATACAGCTTTGCAGGATTAGTATTAAACAACTGCCTTATCTCTTTTTAGTTGAGTAAATTGTGTCAGTATCATTTTCTGTTACTTTTATGACATTCTGTCATTTTCCTTGTGATAAAAACTCCACAGTTGAGTTGTACGCTTTCTGGGGACTGTTACTTTTGCCTTAGTAGAGACTTACACTAGAAATTTGTGTTGGATTTCAGTGAACTTCTTATGGGGTTTCTTACCATATTTTTGAAGTCTTCATTATTTTTAAAATATGTCTTTCTGAAAGGCCCTCAACAGCATTGAACAAGAGGATGTGGAGTCAAATGATCGCATACAACAAATAGGATCTGAGTCAAGTATTGAACCTTTAATCTCAGAGTTCTGTGAGACAAAATACAATGAAGAGCCCTCACAGCTGCAGGAGTTAGTTGCTGTTGTGGATCAGGTACCCTGACTTTCCATGAATATTTGGTTAAAAAGCAATGTTTGGTTCAAATATTTCAATTTCTTTGCCATCTGGCCTTAAAGCAACTTTGCTGTCAATGGGCTTGTACTGCCATTAAATGGATAGGACACCTCCTACTGTCTTAAGATGTTAAGCCATCGGAGAGGGAGATTAGTTTTAAGGAGAGCTTTGATACAACTCTTCTTCAGTTAATGTCTCTTTTATTATACTCAATGCTAACTTTTTTTTTTTTCATTGATACGTTCTCTCAGCTGACTCCAATTGAGAAGTATGCTTTGAATTATTTAGAGCTCTTCCACGTTTCAGTTGATGAGAAAGAGCCACGGTTGAATGAGGTAAAACAACAAATCTTTCTTTTCCATGTTGTTCTGTCACAGTATGTACAAGCAGGGTTATAGTTTCAGTGTGAAGTGGAAGTTTCTTCAGTGATGTGGAATGTATTGTAGGCACTTCTGTGATCTTCTCTTGCTGTACTTTATGAACACTGCAATGCCTTACGGAGAGCTTATTATTTTGTGATTCTCTTACTTTAAGCAGGTGTCAATTCTTAATTTCCTTTTTATAAAATGAGAATTAAATTCTTTGGCACAGCTCAGCAAATATTTGCATTGGTAAAAAGGGGAAAAAAATCATTTCAGTGAGCCTGCTTATTTGGGTAAAGGAGCTGGTTTTCTGAAATTCTGAGTGTGCTTTATTTTGAGGGTTTAAAGACTCAACAGAGACCAAAAGGTTTCTTCTAAATGGTTGTGAAAGTATCTGTTAAGACACTGAAAATGTCAAAATGTAAGGAATTTGTCCATAAAAATACAAATTGATAAGTTTGAATCCAGTGTCTGTTACTGCATAAAGTTTATAAGGAGTCTGACTTCCATCTAGATGGAACTGAAAACTGCAAAGAAAGCATGGGAAGTCCAGCATATGAAGGAGTTAAAGGAAAAAGAGCAGAAAATGCTTTGGGAGGATGAAGAGGAACTTCTAACCTACACTCGGGAGGATGCATACAACAAAGTAATTTCTGATTAGTCTCGTTTTTCTTAATAGTGTATTTCTGAGCAATTATTCTGAGAATACCTTTCCCTCAGGGTTCAGTTGGGTCATTTGAACTGTCTCTCTTTTTGCTATGTAGGAATATGTCTATGAAGGTCCAGATGGACAAACCGAGATAATGCCAGTAAGTAAAAATAACACGAGGCAGCTTAAAAAAGCTTTATATTTTTTGAAAGAAAAGATCACTGGAGAGTTAATATTGCAGTAACTACAAATTTTGTTCTGTGCAGCTTTGGACTCCTCCCACTCCACCTCAGGATGACAATGATATCTACATCGATTCTGTTATGTGCTTGATGTATGATACCACCCCTATTCCAGAATCAAAATTGCCTCCGGTGTATGTCCGGAAGGAACGTAAGCGACACAAAACAGATCCATCTGGTAAGCGTTTGTTCAAAACTGGTCTGAGATTTATTCCTGAAAGTTAAAAAAATCAGGGGAATTTTCACACCTCTTAATGTCTGGTTCCAGAAAAGACAAATTTGCAGGTTTGAAGAGGTGAAAATTCTTGTCTCACTGCAGTCTTGAAGCAACAGAGTCACTGGAAGCCCCAGTTCTTTCTGTTTAGACATACAGGTGTTTATAAAAAGATCATTTTAGAAAAGCAGGTTTCTACTATGTGAGTTAGGACAAGGCTGATCTTACTTTATACCAGGCCCCTTTTTCCTACTGGCAGTATGCTTTTATGAGGCAGTACGGAATACTTTGTACACACGTAGGAGCACTTTGTGGCTAGCAGCAGAGGAATCAGAGAATGGTAGAAACTATTTACCAAGAATGGTTGGGGTTTTTTTTGTCGTAGCTGCAGGTAGGAAGAAAAAGCAACGTCACGGAGAGACAGTTATTCCACCTCGTTCACTTTTTGATCGAGCTACTCCAGGAATGTTGAAAATGCGCCGAGAGGGCAAAGAGCAAAAGAAGAACATCTTGTTGAAACAACAAACGCAGTTTGCAAAGCCTTTGCCAACTCTTGTCAAACCAGCTGCTGAGGCTGGACAAGATAATCCAGAGTGGTTGATCAGTGAAGACTGGGCACTTCTGCAGGTCAGATCATACCTGCGCTTTCTGCTGTTATTATTTATTGTATTATCTGACATGTATTATGACACCGGTTTCTAATGTCAGAAATGGCTCTTTCTGCGCTTTGTCTCCTCAAGGTTATTTCTAATTCTTAAGGGCTAGTATGGCATTTTGCTGAGGTACCTCAGAACAGACTGCTTATTCTTTGTGTTCCTCTAAGGATAAATTAAAAGTTGCATGATTGAATACTATTGTTGTAGAGATCACTTACTGTTATGTTCCAGATCAGTTGTGCTGGCTGGACATTGAATAATGCAGCTCAGGTTCTCCCCACCTTTGAGAAGAGAGCAGCACTTGAGTGGCAGCTCTCTCTTCCTCTTACACCCATCTCCAAGTATTTTCTTGGACATTGGTCTGCGCAGTAGCATTTTACGCTTATTTATTCTCTGTGAGTGTAGGTGAACCCGTAGCCTGAGCCCTAAGCTATCTGTATTGCTGTAGTAATGGTGTGTGGGCATGTGCAGATAAGGGGAGCTTTGGAAGATTGGAATGATTTGTCATCTGAAGCTTTTGTACCTTTATCTATTGTAGGCAGTGAAGCAGCTGCTGGAGCTTCCTTTAAATCTTGCTGTTGTATCGCCAGCACACACTCCCAATTGGGACCTTGTTAGCGATGTTGTTAACTCATGCAGCAGAGTCTATCGCTCACCAAAACAATGCCGAAACAGATATGAAAATGTCATTATTCCAAGGGAAGAAGGAAAGGTGAGTTTACATAGAATGATGCGTCTTTTTTTACCTTAAGTTTGTAGCGGTTTTTTTTTTCCTTATCTCCGTAAACACTTGTTTTTTTTGTTAAATGTTTCAACAGTGTAAATAAATAACTTTTTAAAGATTATAAAATTATCCTCATCAGGATTTCCACTTATTTTATGTGATTTCTTTGAAAAGAAAAAGCACCTGAACAAAATCTTCCACAAAAGATCATCTAACTTTCCTTCTTATTTTACAGCTAATGTACGAAGCTAATCCTAAAAAGAAGACAAAAAGTATTTATAAGGTGTGCATTGGTATTCTTTCAAAATCAAATCTAGACACTGTGGTATTTAGCAGCAATGGAGGTGGGCAGATAATTCATATGAGATCCATGTTGAGTGTTACTTGAGTTCTGAAACATCAATTAAAATTCCAAATTTATTTTTTTCTTTCTTTGTTGATACAGTGGATTGACACCAGACTTCAGCTTTTGGATTTGATAGATAAATTTTAAATCATTCAAGAAGTTTGTGATTTCACTTAAACTGTAGTGGCTGTTTTTCCATCTAACTAATACCATGTAACTTATCCTGATTACTATGATGGTTCTTAAGATCTGTAAGAATGTACTTCATGCTAGAGTCTAAGTGGATTACAAATACATAGTGAATTTAATGCTCGAAGCTCCTTTTAATAAATGAGGGTGATAGTATGCTACAGAAACAAAAATAAATTCCACGATTATAAACAACTTCTTCCAAACCACACAGCAATTTAGTGACAGAACTGGGTAGAGAATCTAGAACTTCTGACTGTAGTCCCATTCTCTGACTAAAAAGCAGGTTTGTCCCTGACTGGCAAGTTTCTGCTTAGGAGAAGCCAAATGTTAGAGTGGCATGGTGTGTTGGATGTTAACATAGCTGTGTTGGGAGAGCAGTGCAGTGATGGTTTTACTATATTTACGTGTGCGCTATGAATAACTTAAACTAATGGGCTCTTGGTTTGGGTACTGAATTAAACTTGCAAAATCTAAACTAAAGCAAAGATTCTTTTTCAAATTAGAGTTTGTCATTTTGTATGTCCCCAAGTGCTGATGCCAGTGTGACCGTGAGAACTGCTCCTTATTTTGCTTTTTTCTTTATATATTTCCCATAGAGTTTTGTGTAACAGTAAGTTATCAGTGACACGAGGCAGAAACCAGTCTGTGATAGATATGTTGGAGTACGTTTTTAAATAATCTACAAGCGCACCATGTGTTTATACGTAGACAAAATGCTATGTGGGTGTGTTTGCAATTGAAAGTTGGTTTGTTTTCATTTTTTAGACTAAAAACAGTCGCCCACTTCGTACCAATCAGATCTATGCTCAAGATGAAGGTGCAACCCACACGCAACTTTATACTAATCATTTTGAGATGATGAAAATGATTGCAGGGAAAAGAAGTCCACCTATCAAGCCTCTGTAAGTTTAATTGGGATCATTCCATCTCCCACACATCTCCTGGAAACTGTGTTCTGAATTGCTCTCGCAACTGAGTTATTTTACACTGTTGCAAAGTGCAGTTTTGTTTCTCTGGTTTTGATCTCTTTCCATGCAATCCTGGCCTTGTGTTATTGGAACACCTTTGCATGTCATGTGTTTGGGTTAGCTTTTACTCGCTTGTGCATTTATTTCGTGTGATTAAAAGCAGTAGAGCACTCAGTTGTTTTGGGGTTTGTTTTAAATCTTCTTTATAAACCAGACTTTCCATTTGCCTGAATGGTAAAATTTTGATGTCTCTGCTGTTGAGTTGTACGTTGTTTTCTATGTATATTCCTGCAGTAACTTTTTCTGTGTTGGTGTAATATTTACTTTGAGTCTTTCTTAAAATGTCTACCCATAGGCAGGCTCCAGTACTGGTGGGAATATCGTGAAAGCTTCGCCAAAACTGCAGTGTCATCTGCTAAAACGTGTGAAATTAAATACTGGGTTTAATTTATTTCTGTCTCTGGTAATACAGTTTTGCTCAATTTCAGACTTGGCATGAATCCTTTCCAGAAGAATCCAAAGCATGCGTCAGTGCTTGCAGAAAGGTAGGCATTCTCTGTCTTAAATGAGTTAAGAATTACATAAGAGTGGGGTTTTTTTTCTTTTTTAACTTTCGGTTACTTATTTTTAAAGATTGTGTGCTTTGTCTTATCCTTGTTTCTAGTGGAATCAACTATGATAAGCCACTTCCTCCAATTCAAGTCGCATCCCTCCGAGCAGAACGTATTGCAAAAGAGAAAAAGGTATGGTCTCCATCTCAGCTATACATGTGACTGCAGTAATTACAGAATTAGACAACAGAGGAAGTACGAGAAAAGCTGCCTCCTGGGAGGAGTTTGTCGGTACAGTAGATGTTATGAACAGCTACAAATTGTTACCCTACTAGTGTTTAGGTATCCCAAAGTCCAAAGTGGGACCCTTCCTTGAGCCTAAGCCTTGAGCTTAGAAACATCCTTTTGGAAGATATATTAAAAACATGTAATAATCTTGTTTTATTCTTGACTGTCTGTAGCCTCCTTTCTTATATTATTCAGGAAGAGACACTTGTCCTTGCTCGTGGATGGTAAATCACTTGTTGTGCTGTGTGCTAAGCTGTATAACCATGAGTATGTATAGCTTTGAGTCTGAAACTAGTTCGGTCACGTAAGCTGGAGTCAGTTACTGTGAAGACAGATTCATACGCTGTCCCTGCACACACATATATAATACAAGCTTAGAATTAGGAGGGTTTGGATTTTCACTTGTTTTCTTTTGAACAAAGTCCATCCTGATTGTTACATGCACTGTTTTGAAGACTGTGAAGCTGACACTTTGATTTCCTAGGCTCTGGCTGAACAGCAGAGGGCCCAGCAGCAGACAGGTCCGCAGCCCCAGCAGCAGCAGGCTGGCCAGCAGCAAGCTCCGCAGCCAGCTGTACAGCAAGCGCAAGCCCAGCCGCAGCCGCAGGCTCAGGCACAGGTAGTTCAGCAGCCCCAGGCAGTAGTGCAGACTGCAGTAACTACTGTGGCCAACACAGCAGTATTGGTAAGAAAGGGAGGGCTTGGTGCCTCTGGTGTAGTAACTTCAGTTCTTCTCTGTGTACTGTATCTGTGTGTTTTGTTTTCTCTGGAAAGGGAGAATTTTAGGTCAGTGTAGTGAGATAAAAGATCCCTCCCTACTTCCCTTCCAAACCACCATATCCTTTGCAAATATTTTTTTTGCCTTTTTCAGTTTGAACTTTTAATTTAACCAAGTCTAAGCAAATACATTTACACAGTCAGTGAGGACTGTTTATGCAGAAAACTTGGGGAATAAAGAGAACATAGCTCTAAGAGCTCTTCTCTTAAAGTAGCTGAAAACCCAAAGCTTTATTAACCTTTGCAAGGCAAGTGGTTTATTGCATCCTACAGGACCTACCATGTTGATTTTATTGCAAATCTGTGCAAAGTTTTCATGGCTTCCTTAAATCTAGAGTCTGTTTTAATGAATCTGATGACAGGTCTGAGGCTTTTGTTTTTAGAGCCAGTCCAGCCTGCATACTAACATGTGCAGGCAGTCGTGGTTTTATTCTGCTTGTTGAAGAGCAAGAATACCACAGCTTTTACAGGAAGAGGCAGAGGTTGGGTTCTGACCCATAAGCATTGCTGTTTATCTACTGCTTGGTGGTGTTTGTGCGTGAGTGGCTGTCTGTGGTGTGCCAGAGTAAGATATTGCTCCTTTCTTCTGCTAACAAGGGTGTCAAATGACCAGTATTTATCAAACATTTGACCGGTCTCCAATTGCTTGTTAGTGTGGCAGAACACTAATATATACATCAGTTGTTGGTGATACGTAGAATGAATGAACAACTGCAGAGTATCTGTGCATTTTATTGCATTTTTCTTATTTTATCACTCCTGGAATGCAGTATTGTATTCAACAGCATAGTAGAGTAAGAGATATACTCAATTATTTGCTTTCTGAACTGTTACCTCAATTGTCTTCTAAATAGGCGGGCACAATCAAAACAGCAGTTACGGGGACAAGTATACAGACTGGTAAGAAGACTTTATAATTAAGCATTAGAGATGATAGGACATTCAGATTTTCATTTTTAGAATCTCACCTTCAATCCTGGCTTGCTTTCAGCTACAGTGAGTGGAAATGTCATAGTGAATACTGTTGCTGGAGTCCCTGCTGCTACCTTTCAGCCCATCAATAAACGTCTCGCTTCTCCTGTTATACCTGGAACACTGACGGTGAGTAGATCGCATCACTAGTTGTGTCCCTGGATTGATCTCGCTTGCACATTTTATTGTAGCTTTCCCTGTTAGCAGAAACTCTGCTTCTTGCAGATTTCACGTGCATCATGTCATTTGTGTCAAACCCCTCTCTCCCTTACCAAAATATCACAATACACTGGAACAGTTTATCAGAAGAAAGTACCTAATAGATACTGCTGTTAAACCAGTACACAGATGAGTGCTGTCATAGACGATGTATTATGTCATTATCATTTCCAGCCTGTGGCTGGTTTACTTTTTGTTGATCATGATTATTTTAATGGTTTAAGACTATGGAAGACAAAGCAAAAAAATAAAATGTAGTAAAATCAGATTTCTGTAATGTAGTTAAGGGTTTGGTGCTCAGCCTGTTTGAAAAAGATGTAACCCGATGCTGCTGATGAGACATATCTGAACAGATAGCTGTGTTGGAAAGATTTGGGCTAGCTTTGCTTCTGCATTTTCCATGTTTGTTTTTAAAATTGTATAGTCCATTTCCAGAAGGTTCCATAGCTTTGTATGAGGGATGGTAACTGTGAGAAATAATGACTTGTGTTCCTTTCCAGACATCGGGAGGCACTGCAACTGCACAAGTGGTGCACACCCAGCAGCGAACTGCGGCAGCACCTGCTGCTTCCACAGAGCTGGTGACCATAGCATCTACCCAGGGAGTCCGGGCAGTGACATCAGTGACTGCGTCAGCAGTAGTCACTACAAACTTAACTCCTGTGCAGACCCAGACGAGATCTTTGGTGACTCAAGTAACACCAGGTAATAATTGTGTGTTGAGGGATATTTTCCGAGGATACATAAAGGGCCCCAGCATTTCTCTAGGTTGCTTGAGCACCATAGCCCTACAATATTGAAAGCTTGGTTTTGTTGGCAGCACAATTAAACAGTGCTATGATTTCTCACTTGCTTTATTGTTGGTGTCCAGATTACATTTTTCTCTAGTATTTCTGGATAACGTGTTGCAGTAGAGAGCTGCTTGTCCACAGGGCATTACAATTTAAAAGATTACTAATAATCTAGCAGTAAAATATTAGAGTCGCCTGTCTCCACTAAAAACCATTGTGAAGAAAGGAGCATATATATTATTATTTACTCTGCTTTTACATTGTGTTTATGCTAATGTGGTGTTATTTGTAGTTGGTCCACAGACTGGGCTGAAGTAGAAAAATATGCATTTAACATCTTGGCTTTTCAGGTGAAATAAAGGAGTTAAACTGAATGTTGCAAGTCTTTCTTCAGAGCATTTTGTTTTTTCTTTATTCCCAGCTACACCAACAGTCCAGCTGTCTGGCAAAACAATCACCCCTGCTCACTTCCAGCTTCTGAGGCAACAGCAGCAGCAGGCCGCTCAGGTGCAGGTCCCACAGATTCAGGCTCAGGCACAAGCCCAGTCTCCAGCTCAGATAAAAACCGTAGGGAAATTGTCACAGGTGAGGAAATGCTTCTGAAGTAACGTAGCGTGTCGCTCTCATTGTTTCTGTAAGCATCATTAGCAGTGCCTGTTGTATCCTCTTTTCTTGGGCTAGAGTGAAATGCAGCTCTTTTTTAAATTTGATCCCACTAAAATTCCCTGACGGCAGCGAGTCTGGCAGCCATTTCAGATAGAACCGCTGCTGCAGGAGGTCAGGATGTAAAGCACTTATTCTTACACTGGCAAAGCACTGCGTGAAGGAGTTGCATTCTTAGCTCTTTGATCATCGCTAAAATCTGGCGTAGAATGGTTCTTCTTTAAAGCTCCACATTCATCTCCCATTTTTTTCCTGTAGTCATGTCAAAGGCGGGCAATGATGGAAGCGTTTGATTTTTGCAGGAGCAGCTGATCAAGTTGCAGAAGCAGAAGCTGCAGCTTCCCCAGCAGCAGGCAGCACAGCAGACACAGCAAGGGGCACAACAGCAAACAGCACAAGTGCAAGTCCAACAGCAACAGCAAACTCAACAACTGACTGCTGTTACAGCACCTCGTCCTGGTGCAGTTCTCACAGGCACTACTGTGACAAACCTGCAAGTTGCTCGTCTTGTAAGTTGTCTTTGAGTTTGCAAACACCTTATTTATTCTCTGCTGGTTTTTATGAACTGGATGCTGGTCGTTCACGCACACACAAGTGCCCTTTGCATTACTTAGGCAGTACGAAAGATGTAGCTTTAAATTGCACTTACCCACTGCTACCATCTCTGACGTGTATTACTGTAAGGGAGTGCTTATACCTAGAAACATTTACAGCTATCACTTTATAATGACCTGTTAAATGCAGCAAATATTTTTTGGGCCAATACAATAATCTTCATTCCTTACTGCTTAGACTCGTGTTCCTGCTTCCCAGCTTCAAGCGCAAGGACAGATCCAGGCCCAAACCCCTCAAGCAGCACAGGTTGCTTTGGCAAAGCCTCCGGTGGTCTCTGTTCCGGCTGCCGTTGTGTCATCTGCAGGAGTCACTACACTCCCCGTTACTGTTGCAGGCATTAGTGTTGCCATTGGGCAGCCACAGAAAGCAGCAGGTACGTCAACTGACTTGCTAAAAGACAGTAAAATTTGAAATCCCGCATTTCTAAAGGTAGGATGTTTCAAAAAATGTCTTCTGTGGGACACTCACACTTAAAATCGAAAGGGATAGAGCTTGCATTCTGGTGTGTTTCTAGTATGAGGTAAGAGACTTGAGCTTATTGCATTTAATCTGGAGGCTAGCGTGATTCTTTAGCCAGATGTGGCTGGTTTTGTTGTTTGGAATTATTTTTTGACCTGTGCATGAGAGTATGTGAGCAGATACAGCTTCAAAAATAAAGATGCAGGAATTGCACCTTCTTTTTCAATTGCAAAATGGAAATAGGAAAACTTGTATTTCATAACTGTCTCCTGTACTCTGGACAGATTTTATTTTATTTTTTTTCCTGTAGGAAGATTACTGTTAGAACACAAAGTTAGCTTACTCATGCCCTTAGGTAATAGATTTTTTTTTCTCCACTGTCAAAATCATACGTCTTATTCCCATTAAAATCAGGGGGTTATTAGTGCTCAAAGCTATGCAGATGCATAAGTCTATAAAAAGCACAATCTGTGTCTGCAAGCTGTGATTACTGGAACAAAGCAATAAAATGAAGGCTCTTACAGTTCTATAATTATTTTTGTGATTTTCAGGAGGCCAGACAGTAGTTGCACAGCCACTGCATGTCCAGCAACTTCTGAAACTCAAGCATCATCAAGCAGCACAGCAACAGAAGGCTATCCAGCCTCAGGTTGCACAGGGTCAGGCTACTGTGCAGCAAAAGGTACCTGTCGTTTGCTCTCCTGTTGAGTTATGGGATGCCTCTGTGGCTACAAACTTCAGCTCTGAATTGCGAGGACGCTCCTAGCGGGTCAGTCAGTATTTCTAGGGGTGGATCTTAAATCCATCTCGAGACAACAGTTTCTCACGTGCCTTGTCAGGTGCTGAATAGTTTCAGTAAGACTCTTGTGCTCCAAACTGAGTTCTGCTGTTTTCTGGTTTAAGGAGCAAAGATTTAAGATTCTTTTCAGTCACTTCTAATATAACCAAATGTGGAACAATCCCAAAGCTTTTCACTGTTTACAATATAAACTGTACAAAATGTAATTTTTCCTGAAACGTCATCTTCCCATGGGCTTTGCTGTCCTTCGGCCACCAATGTGGGTTTTTGGAAGTATATTATCGTATAAAGTGTGTGTTTAAGAGAGAACTGTTTCATTTAATACTTAAGTGATTCAGAGTATTTGTATAAGTGCATGAAAGTTTTCTGCTAGTGCTCATTTTGCTATTATTAATCCTAGGAGAAATTTGTTTCGATAATGAAATGGGGTTAATCTTGTTAGCTACGTACCTGTTCTTTAAAATATACCTACATTTTGCATTCACTGATGTTGTTTTTCCTCTTCTGCAGATAAATGCTCAACAGGTTACAGTCCAAACCCAACAGCAGACGTCACAGCAGCAAAAAGTAACTTACACCACACAACCTGCCATTAAAACACAGTTCTTAACAACTCCAATTTCCCAAACCCAGAAACCAGGTGGAAGCCAGCAAGTGCAGGCCCAGATTCAGGTACAGATTTACACCTTTACACTCTACAGTGACTGGAGAATTGTAAAGATGACAGGTGATGTAGCATTTTAGCACCCATTCGTATTAATTCTGGTCACACAATTGTTTAAATTGAATTTATAATAGAATTCATTGGTGCTGAATATGCGGCCTTGTAGCAGGTCAGAGGAGCTAAGCCATGAATTTGCCTTTCTTTGAAATAAATACACTGACACTCTTTTTTACTAAGCAAAGGATTCTGTACTGTATTTACTGAGGAAGACTCAGTCAGAGTTCTTCCTATTCTGTGGTGCTGTCTCCCAGCCTATCCTCTGGCAGCCAAGAGTAGCTGGCAGTTACCTTCGTTGCATAACTGGATCAGTATAAGTGAGGCAGAGGAAGGGGGTTAGGAATTGGAAGCCTTACCCTTTCAAAAGTATATCTAGCCCCTTAGAACGTCTGTCTTTCCTTCAATTTCACATGGACATAGGAGGAAACAAGTATGTTGCAGTTAAAATTGAAAATACGACTTTTCCTCTTCCCCTGCTTCAACACACTGATCTAAGAAGTTTCTTTTTACAAAAGTTCAGTGTCACTGAGGATACCAAGCTGCAGCTTACCATGAGCAGGACTTGGGAAAGGTTTTCATGTGGTAGCAGGTTTGATACTTATGGTGTGTTTGCTACTATTAACATTATTTTATTTTGACCAGATCTTTATTTCATGTCACTACAGGTCGCAAAGCTTCCCCAGGTGGTCCAGCAACAGGCTACTGTTGCCAACATTCAACAGATGGTTTCGGTTTCTCAACAGGTAGGTTTTGCATTTGTCAAATGTAGCACTAGAACCGTGATCCTACTGAAAGCTCATTTATATGTGGCATAGGCAGTATTTTTGAAGGATATAGCAAGTTCCCTTCCATAAAATTGAATCATGTGGATACTGAGTCAGCTGCTGTATATTCTCTGGTCTAAATCACTGGTAGATGGAGTGATGTTTGTTTATCACTGTAGATAAGCTGCAAAACAGTTTTTAAAAAATATTTTCTAGATGTGAAAGAACTTTGAAAAATTGGTTTCTTGTGATGTAAAGACAGCAAATAACTGAAGTAATGAGTGCCATCTGAGTCTGTTCTATCAAATTTGAGACAAATTGTTTTGTTCTAGTTCATGAAACTGGGCCAGGTGCTTTGTAGAAGTCAGGCTGGTGTGGTATCTGTTTTAAATGTGGTATGATAACAGATGGGAGTAGGGCAAGAGAAACAGGTCGAACAATTTGGTCTCCCCTCCCCTGACTACCAGGCAGTTTATTTACCTTACTTAGCACAGCATCATTCAGAACATTAGCAACAGGCATAACTTACGCTGTTGATTGGCAGGAATGATTTAACTTTGGGCACTGGATGAAGTTATTGCCTTCAGTGCATAAAAATCTGAGCCAATCAGCTCTTAATCTGTCACAGTTTATAGGGCAGCACTTTAGTGCAGTATAAAATCTGTGACTGCTTATCTTAAAATGATGATAAAGTGGCATAAGCTGACTGGTAACCCCCCTAGATGTAAATGCTTCAAGGGCAAGGTAGGCAGCAGGGAGTAGAAACCTCATAAGTCAAGTTGAGTTGTCCATTGTTGTCAGTAAGAGCTCCTAGATAATTTTTCAAGAGACATTAAAAGCTAGATTTTCAAAAGTCATTGATGTCGGCAAAACTCTGGGACTGTTGAAGTCCATGGTAAAAAGACAAATAAACAGCTCCCCTCGCACACCCGCCGGTGGCATCAGAGGCAGTCGGATTAGTCTGTGCTAAGTGGTTTAGAACTGGGGTCTTGATGTGTGTGGGGGATTTTTTTTACCTGTGTTTTTAGTGCTTCCCACAGGATTCCTCTTGGGTTGGTGCAGAGAGAACTTTCTGCTGGAGGAATCCTTGCAGCTTCACTTGGCTTCTGCCTTTGACAAAAGCAACTGAAGCTGCTCAGTTTTCATTACCATGTCCTCTGAACAAGGAGATGTTGAATTTTTTTCTCCCTTGCTCTGAGTAGAGCTATGGAAAATAAGATCTGTGGATGAAGTTCAGACTATTTCACCCTAAACTGACACTAGAGACTGGCTGCTGTAGTCCGAGACTGGTGGGAAGCCTCCATGGCTGTATTTACTGTCACAATATAGGTGCAGACTGGGCATTTTCCTTCTTTCGTCATCTATCCTTCTGTTCTTCTCACATTTCTTTGCTTCTGCTTTAGTAGCACAGGAATTTTCCTGTTTATCCGGTTGGGTTTTTTACCATCCATCTTCTCTAAAGGATCTGGGGGAATACACCTTAATTTGCACTGCAGAAATCTGAGTTCCAGGCATCTGGGCTCTTAGCTCTGATTTATAAGGCTCTAGAATATGTGACAGAACATTGTTTCTCAGTGAAACCACAGAGCCTGTGTTACCAGAATCCCTCACAGCCTTCCTACTTTGCCCAAGATGCTTGTCAGTCAAGAAAGCAAATGCCTGTATAAGCGAGATGCCTTCTGCAGAGCAGAAATGTAATGAATGCTCAGTTTAACGCCAGACTACTCTGTAACTGCCTTGTCATCCTAATGTCTAGGTACAAGCTCAACCCCAAACCGTGACGCTTTCTCAGACAACAGCAGGTCAGCAGCAGGTTCAGGTGATTCCTGCAACAACTGCCACCGCGCAGGTGGTCCAGCAGAAACTGATACAACAGCAGGTCGTGACAACAGCGTCTCCCCAGATGCAGGCTCCGGGTGTACAGAATCCAGCCCAGACACCAGCAACGCCTGAAGCCCAGAATCAGCAAGCGAAAGTACAAATGAGGACGCCTACTGTCAGATTAAAGGCACCTACTAAACCAAGTTGATCTAATGATTAAAATGCAATAACAGGGAAACACAGCATTTCTTGTTTGCTGCACCAAGTGAGAAGCTACTCCAACCATCCCCATGAAGACAAATCACCTCTGTGGGGTTTTTTTAGCAGAAGGTTTTTTTTTTTTTTTGCTGGTGAAACATTTAAACATGGAAACTCTCATGTAATTTCAGCATATTAGCAACTGTTTAGCACTCAAAATCTGTACCAGGTGCATTCTGCCAGTGTTCTCTGTGCTCATTCAAACCAGATACAGCAAAGGATACTTATGTTGAAATTGTGCCCAGCTAGACAAAAGTAACGTGGCAGTATGCCATACGTGTCAGTAGAAGTCATCTCTGTTAGAGTACCACAAGCTGCCCGTGGGAATATGAAGTTCTTTGCTAGAGTTTGGATGTTCTCTCGGTATCCACGGTGAAGCCATTCGAAGAACCAAGTGTGGCTAATATAGCAAAGTATTTTCCAACTGTGTAGAAGCTGCATGTTGTTCTCGATTGAGGTAAATACCTCTGGAAGTTCTAATGTGTTTGAAGTGCTCCCTGCAAAGTTTAGCCAATAAATGTGAAAACCTGTAAGTATATGTAATTAAGAAGGAAAAAAAAAAGTTTCATTCTCCATTTTTGTAAGTCTTTTAAAACGTTTGTTAGTAGTTTTGTGTACAGTTTACTGAATCACCCAATCTGTGCGCTCATTCTCATATTTCACTTTAAGATAATGGATATTTTAGGCATGAACTGAGTAAATACTGTGTTGATAGTAGGTGTGTATTAAAGTGTAGCCCTTTTGTTTTGTTTTGTTTTGGTTTTTTTCCTTTCTAAAAGAATTGTTCAGTGGATACAGCTAAACAAATGGTCCCTGGCTGTTTCTCATGGGACTTCCATCAATGAAAAATCTCCAACTGATCAAATTTAATCTCTCAGTTTCATTCTGCTCTTGCGACATGTTTAAATGTTCAGTACTTTCTACTCAGCTTTCAGCTTGGGGGGTGGGGGAGTGGGGGAAGGGGAGAATAGTGAAATTAAATCTAAGACTTAATTCTTCAACTGTGTAAAGAATAAGATCTAACTTTTGTACTATTCTTTTACTAAAGCTAATGATGAATGTATCTTCAGGTGGGTATTTTGGATGTGAATAGAGCGTGGCCTCTTCCTCCAAATCAGTTTGCCTTATTGTTATGAAAAAAAAAAAAAAAAAGAAAGCAAAAAGCTGCATAGAACTGTGGGGGTTTTCTTTACTTTTTTTTTTTTGCATAAAATGAAAATCACACTCTGTTTGCAAACAGCGCTGAGTGAGGAATCAGAAAGCTCTTGGTGGCTTGAATGGATTTATTTTACTTTGGCCATAGAACTGCACCACGTTTAAAATTCAGACACAATTAACATTCCTTCTCTGAAACAGTTTATTTTTCCATTCTGTGATCTCTTTACTCTTTTAGGAAGGGAGCCTATTTACAGGCCAGGAAAGCATATGTTTAGTTCTTACCGCTGTATGTACACACCCATTGGTACCTAGCACTCCACAAGGCTTAAACAAGAAAGAATACCCAGCCAGCTCCTCTGTTTTCAGTAGGACAGGAACAGCCCGTTCTGTTAAGATCACAAGTGTAAATGCTGGCTTCGGCAGTGTTCCTGATTTTTTTTTTAATGTAATTTTATTTTTTATTTTTATGCATCCTTTTTTTCTTGGACCACCAGGTCTGCAAATACAGGGGCACTGTTGGGTTTTTTTTAAGCAGTTTGTGCATGCAGTAATATTCCCGAGACCCTCCTGAACCACTCATTTGTGCCATTACCTAACCCTCGTTACTAGCCCCCAAACTGGTATTCTTTAAAATGCAAAGCAAATGCTACGCTAACAGAGAACTGACACTGTGTAAGGTGTAGTGCTGCTCCTCCCAGAAATATTGCTTAGTTAGCCCCAGTTTTACTTTTAAATGTTTAGCTCTTCTTATGTGCATGAAAGTTGTGTAGTGGGGGGGCCCTTCCAGCAGTGGGGAACTGCAGCATTGTGCTGGTCTGATTTGGTGTCTAAAGAGGCGATTGTTTCTTGCTTAGGTCAGTTCATGAAGATGAAAAAAAAAATCACCTTGTTTTTGTTTCCGAGTTTTGTTTGTTTGTTTTCCTCTGCTGGTTTTTTTTCCTTTTGATGTGTCTTTCTCCCAGGAGTGTGTTAGAAAGTCAACCTGTAAATACCTGATGAACATAAGCATTTGTACCTGATCCAGTAGGATTATAAGGAATAGTGATGTATCCTACCTGAAGGTGTAATAAAGTGTACATTTTTATAGCGCTGCCTTGCCCTGCCCTTTGTACAACGCGCGGGAGTTTCTCCTCAAAAGCCGCGGTTCTCGGGGAGCGGGCGGCCGGGAGCGGGCTCGGAGCCCCGGCCCCGCCCGTGGGCGGAGCGGCCGCCGGAGCCGCCTCCTCCTTCCCCCTTTCCGCCGGCAGCATGGCGCGGGCTGCTGCGCTCGCCTCCTGCCTGGCAGCCGTGCTGGGGAGCCGTGGCAATGCCAACCGCGTCTTCGAGATCCTGGAGCTGCTGGCGGTGCGGGCCGGGAGGGAGGGAGGGAAGAACCAGCACTGTTTC
>JAAGNO010028079.1:20499-53716 GCA_033439905.1 Ceryle rudis | reverse complement strand
GTCCCTGCTCTCAGCAGGGGGGTTGGACTAGATGACCTCTAGAGGTCCCTTCCAACCCAGACATTTCTATGATTCTACGATTCTATGAATAGTGGTTACAGAAAAGGTAGACACTGCTATTGCATGAATGAATCACAATCTGCTGCCTCCAATGCATACTGGTTTAGCTGCTAAATTTCAAATTACAGCCTCCAGACTTTTTTTCATTTTTGGCTGAGAAGAAACTGGGCTTGTGATAATGATGTGAGTGTGCTAACATGGGTAATGTTTCTTAATGCTCTTTATAACGGCAGTCATGCTAACATAGTTTCTGATCAAAAATGTTAATTTACTTAAGCATTTCAAACAAATTTGTTGAAAACAGTGAAGCTACTTCTAAAAGCAGTTACTTTGCTCCTGAGAAGTGGCCTGATACGTCCCATCTGCAAGTAGATATAAATGAAAAACTTTCAGAGAGGGACTCTACTAGCATCTTCCCTTTCAACAGGCACATTTTAATCAAATACCCTTTTATGAGGTAACCACCATATAGAAACTGTAAATAGATTCTTTATATTGAATATGTGCATGAACATTTGAACAAATTTAACTTGAAAAGTCAGCTTGATTACATTAAAAGTATTATGAGACACGCAAAACTGCAGCTAGATCTCTACCTCTGGCCTATCTACCCATCTGTTTTATTTTAAAAATGATATCTCTTGAGAGCAGAAGAACACCTCTTGAAACATGCGAAATTAATCAGTCCTGCAATGAACTTATGTAAATGAATAACTATGAGGATGTCAGTTGTGTTATTGACTTCATTTGAACTATTCACTGGGTTGAAACTTAGCCAGTCTGAATAAACAAACTGTCAAGGCTTTAGTTCTCTTCTCTGCTTCCCTGTAGTCCAATTGGATCAAGGTTTTTCTCTCTCTACTGCAACATCAGGCTTCTCTTCCTTTTAATCCTTTACTCAATTTGTCCCTTTTCTACCTCTTGTCTTTTCTTGGTATAAGTATTTAAATTCTTAGAAGAAGTATTTATGCTCCATAGCAGATGCTAATAGTGGACTTTGACTATCTGAAATAGCTTTTTAGTGCACAGTGGGGCTCTCAGCTATATGCAGTGCTCATCAATACTATCACAACATAAATATATTCAACAAGAACATCCCTAGCAATGTTGACAGACTATTAACAATGTCAAACACTGGTATATCCAGGTCAAAAAGGCTGTTTTCTTAATGTTAGCTTGAGAAAGTGTATTTTCATTTTCACTCTAATGAGGAATTCAGTAGTGTACGAATGAGGTTAGGAAAACTGTGAAGAAGGTTCTTATTACAAGTTTAGGAAAATAGGTGTGAACTAAAACACCTTCTTTTCTTCTTTTCAACAGAAAAGACATTGCACTTACCTGCAGCTGTATCAAGAAGCATATATTCCTAGACCAGCAATACAATGAGAATGTCTTTTCTCAAGGAAGAGCTGCAAGTATACACTGTGTGACTAGAATGGCAACTGAGACATAATTAAGGGCATTTACTGTGATTGGAAATCATTCCTACTCTTCCTTTATCAATAGAATTTAACTTCTAAGACTTTTTTTTTCCTAAACTGATGGCACTGTTCTTCAAAATAGACAGACCTATAGAAATTACAACTAGGAAGTACAAGTGTCACTGTTTGGCTAGCATATAAACCTCAACTGATTGTTTTCAGTTTGATTCACACTGGGTGTGCTTTATTTCTCCCTGAAAAAAAGAATGTCTATTTTCAAAAGGAAAGGAGCTGTGAATAATCCACTTTTTATATAAGCATTGCTAGTAAGCAGAGCAGAATAAAGATACCTTCATTCCACTAACAATTATGAAAAGATCATATCAGACAATGACCTTTAGAAATGCTTCAGTGACCACTGTGTCAGGCTGTAAGTCCTAAGTGGGAGTTCTTCAGACAAGATTTGACTTCACTTTCATTTATATGCCTAATTTTGCCCAATTCATGTTAACATGATTTTTACTGTTGACTTTAACAAGGGAAAAACAAAGACATAACATAGAATAAGCTGACAGAAATTAACAGACAGCCATATGCCCAATGGAGAACTGAGTTTCACTGTATATTTTTGCTTCCTGGCCTCTTGATTTTCCAAGGACATCCTTTAGCATTTGATGTTGGTGCCAATTAGAGAAAAGGTAGAGGTAGAATTTATAGCAGTGCCATCGATAAAACTTACTGGAGCAAACGGGAAATACGTGTATGAATTTGGCTGAATATCACTATGGTAGAAGAGAGCCAGTTGACTGATTATTTTCAGTTTGCAGACGGACTAATAATCTCCAAAAAAGCAGTGAAAGAGAAATGTCTATTTGTTAAGGCTTTAAAATAATGTTTTCAAGTGAACTTCTTATAACAACACTCCGCGTAAGATTCAACAATACAAATCCATAATATTCTTCTGCCATTCAAGGTCATGTTAACCTTGTTGAAGAAGAAGCCAAGAACTCCTTAAGTTAATCATCCTCTGCATTGAAGCTGGTGCTTATTTGATTCTGAGGTTTTGTTCAAGACGGAACAAGCATGTGAAAAATTGGTGAAATGCAAGATTTCATTTACACAAGGTCAAAGTGACCTAGATTTCAAGTGAGGTCCAAAGTATTATCGGTCCTTCACACAAGAAAAGTTTTGTGCGCCGTTCATTTAATATTTAAGATGTTTGCATAGCAGTATGTAAAAGAGCATTTCCTTCTTGCTCTGCCCAGGAAGGTCAAATAACTGTTAACACTAGAAAAACCTTGTGTGAGTACTAGTCCCCAGAATAACTTGGACTATGTTTAGTATGCTCAATACACAACAGTTAATTCAAGGAAGAAATACAGAGACAGGAGCTACATCTACCACAGATGCAAGTTGCACAGCTTTGTGAGCTCTGGCTGTGCCTCCTGAGGATTTGGGCCCACTGTTTGCTAAGACAAATAAGTGTAATAAAAATAGACAATTTATATTGATTGCAAGACTGGTAAAAAACTTTGCAGTATTCAACTTTGTACATGATGGAGCTCAAAAATACAGGTAATTTTATTAAGAAAGGGACACATTTTGAGTAGAACATCTTTATGGCAATATAGGAAGAAATCTGTGTTCAGGTATTAATATCTCACTGACTGAGACCTAAACAACCAACTGGTGAAAAAGGTACTGGCTTGAAAATTAACAATTAATTTTAAATTAAGTTTGGCAGAATGAGAACAGTGCAGTCAATAGCTCTAGCAAACAGCATGATTTATGTATCACACTTAATTACACATGAATTCTTTAATGTTATTATCAAAAAAAAGGACATTAAATTTCTCTTATAAATATTTTATCAGTAACATAATGGACTGAGTTGTTATTTGTAGTAAGATCTTTTTTCTTCATATTTTCCATTTGTCCTACCTGTTGACACATCAATAGACAGATCAGGGACACAGCTATTGAAGACAAATGGCCAGTGTGAGACATGCAGCGTAACCGATAACTGCAACAAGCAGAATCAGATTTGAGGCGATCTTTTTGCGAAGTGTTACACTACATTGAAGTAGTTACTTTTAGCTTCTAAATGTTTGTTGGCTACTGTAATTGAAAAAGAAACACAAAAGCTGTGACAAGCTGTGATATTTTTTTCCTTTATTTCCATATATTAGAGAGATGAGAGATCTTAGTGTATAGATCTCCTAATATGTTTTTGTTATCTGCTGACATTCCTCCTGCTGAAGGTCAGAAAGTCTGAAATTCCAGTTCAGAGGAAGGACTGTATCATGCCTTGAAGACAGGCCCCTCACCAGGGAAGGAGGGTCCCTTCCCAGCTTCCCCAGGAGCACAGGTACTCTGGAATACCTGCCAAGAGCACAGTGCTGCCTCCCTTGGAAGCCCAGCTCTTTCCACTAGCTAACGCAAAGACAGAAGAGCCTCTGCTGCAGCCCACTCTCAGTCTATCATCACCTAGGCAAGGCTTGTGGTGTGAGCCAGAAGCAGCCCTTGGGCTGCTGTTTTTACTCAGGCAAAGTACAGACTTAGCAGAAGTAACTACCTCCTCATCTGCTCAATCAATTCATGAGCTTTTACTCACAGAGTAACCCACAGAGAGGCCAGGAATTCTGCATCATTTGTCTTTAAATCTAGTGCTTGTCTTACGACTGCAAGGCACTGCATTATTTATAAAAGACACTGCTCTCTCCTTTTTAAATACAACCTGTCCTATTCTGGACACCTCTTTAAATTGAATATTGTCCTATGCACCTTGATTATGTGTGGAAATATACTGCTTCAAGGTAAAAGGAGAGGAGATGAATTATTTTCCTGCAGGCAGTTTGTACACTTCCACAATCCACCCACTCATCTTACCTTGAGGGCAATGAGAATTGCATGGGTTGGTCAAGAACAGAGCAAAGTACTCAAGAGCTGACTGACAAGGTTGCCCCTCCTAAGTGATCGTTCTGAGCTCTGATCTCTGAGCTATTGATACTCAGCAGTGAAGCAGAACCGCTGACGTTCCTGCTGGACTCCATGCAGAAATTTGAACATCCCCACTGCATTCACAAATTGGAGACAGAGTTCAAGTAAGAAAACTTAAAGCAGGAATTTTCATCTTAAATTAAGATGTTTGCACTCTGGCTTCTATCCAGTAACATACTCAAACATGCACCTAACTTTAAACATTAAAACCTTGCTTTGCACTGGAAGGCTAGAAGTCAGATGTGTGATTGAACTTAACTCGCTGAAATTAGGCCAATAACAAGACAGAAACCTTTAAAGCACCTCTCTTTATTAAAAATATATATCTACTGAGAGCTGATATGTTCCAGATAAAACAGCAGACCATCTTTCTTAACAGCTACTTCAAAATCTCAACCTTCCTAACGACACTGTAAACCACTGGTTATCATACCAGATTTAAAGGGTGCATGTATAAAATGAAAGCTCCATTACAAAAAGACCTATCGCAACTGGCCTCACAACTTTTGCTTTATCATAGAAGAAAAGCAAATATATGTGCATTTGTATCTACATATCTGTATGTATTTTATTTATAGAACACAAGGGGTACATTCCTGGCACCAGTAAAATAGTTACCTTCCCATGGATTTCAGTAAGACATGATTTCTCCTCACATTTCTTGTCAGCAGTTTGATCGCTTACCTGATTTCCCTCAAAATGTGGTTTAAACTTTACTCAGTTCTTTTTTATTTCCCTACTTACTGTTTTGTAACAAGAAAAATATAACTAACTGTGATTATAAGAATAAAAGATGCATATTTACAAAGTCATATTTTCTCTTTTACTGGAAATGTGTCTTTATAATTTTTTAAACCACATTAAAATACTAGCTATAAATAGTTCTTTTCCGGAGTGTTAAGATAACTTAAAATGACAAAAAATAAAACGCCAAAAAAAAACTTAAATTGTTAGGGTGCCTTAAAAAAAAAAAAAAAAAAAAAAAAAAGAAAAGAAAAGAGAGAACATATAATGCATTTAAGTGTTAAAAATTTTGTTGCTCTTCAAACTTAGTCATGAGAGTAACAACATTGCATGGACCAAGTCACAGATGGGCATGGGGTGGATCTCTGTAAGGATTCTCACTATTGCCATATGCTGCTGCTGAAATGTAAAGGGGTAAACCAGAAATGGAGGAATCAAAGATTGTAAATTCAAGGCAGTGCTTTAAAATAAATTGCGTGGGATGGCTTCTTAGCATCCAGTTGGCATGTTGTACAGCCAAGCTGTTTGGAAATGGGGGTAAAAAAGAGATAAAAATATTATATACAGATAGGTAATGTGGAACAGGAAATCAACATTGGAACCAACTTTCTGTAAAGAGGATGCTGTCAAAGGGTTGACCATCAGTGGGAAGTCATCCTCTACCTCTACTACAGGCCTCGCAAAGGCAAAGTACCATCCATGTTTACGTGAGATACCTATGTATATCATGTACGTGACATGCAGGTGGATATACTAGAAATAATGCTGAAAAGCGTTAGACCCCTCAAAAGCTCTAGGCTAGGACTAGGCAGAGAGATGAGCCTTTCCTCCTTCACCCCACTGAAGTCACATTCTGACTCCAGTGTGGACAAATCATCCTCATCCAATAAATTAATTGAGCCAAAAGCTGAAGGAGAGGGACTCACACTTCACCCACCCAACACGTATGAAAGTCAGGGAGTGGGGGGCATGTGCTTCCTGATCTGCCAACTAGACCACTCTGCTAACACTTTGGAACAACACACCTTCAAATCCTCGTCTAGACACAGCCTTATGCAAGTGAGAGATAAGAATCAGCCTCTGAATGGGTGTTTTGTTATATAACCACCGATGAGGCATGGGGAGTTAAACATTTGCAGTAGTTTGTAACATTCCTAAAGCATTACGTTTTCAGCAAAGTGGATTATCTTGTCTCATTTTTCTCTGATGAACAATCAGCTGCGATCTTGACACATGAATTTATTATGCTTGGGTTAGACAAACTAAGCCTTAATAAGCTTCAGTTAAAAACCTCAGTTTGTGTTTGTGGAGGGAAAACTCAGCACTTAGGTTGCCTGACAGGGGTACAAAATGAAATCAGGCATCTCTGTCCTTAGCTAGCTTAAGTTTGATGTCTATATACCAAAGATGTGATTTTTATTAATTTTTTTAATAGGTTTTGTTAGATATTTGATTGCTTTGTTGGAACAGTTCCACAGTGTGTGACTGAGCTGACCTCCAGATGTATCTCCTCCAGGGCATTATGTTCTGTTTCACATTATCAGCTGCACGCTCCAAAGGTTAGGTTGTGAGAGCTTGGGTGGGGCTTTTAACTCTTTCTTCCAGCCCAATGATTGTGGCGTGCCTGTTCTCATGTGCTTGTGTGGCTAATTCTGCCCAACAGTGAAAGAAAAGCAATACAAACTCAGCTTGATTTAATAATTGCAGTCATGATTTATGTATAATGGTGTCACTTTATTGAACATTGATTTGATAGATAACGGAGAGTATGTGCCTGGCTTATTTGGAAAGTTTATTCAATACTACAGATCCTTTGAGGAATGTGAAGAATCTTCTAAATATATGGAACAAACTCACCTGGTGTAAATCAGGTGTCTGAACTGACAACAGCAGTAATAGGTAAGGCAGTAATTAGTATGCATAACTATTTCAAGGTGTATAAAGTAATACATTTCCAATGCTGGAGTGTCATTGATGTATGCCAGCTGAGGATATGGCCCATAGAACTGACAAGAAATGGCTATGCCTACTAATTACTGAAGCTGATAATGTATTTCAGCCAGGACTAACTGTTTTTATGTCACTGGAAAATTACAGAAGCGCAAGTACTCTTGCAAATCAGACATCTAAAAGTTTTTGTGATTTTTTCAGTTAAGTGCTCAGAAAAGTGAGGCTGCATTTTGCATTGTGACAGTCCTCGTTAACATTAAACTCTGGCTTGACACACCGATCAGGCTTCTCACTAGAGTTTGCACAGGCTTCTTTCCAGATTGAGACAAGATGAAGAGTTGAATTTTTGGCTTGCCTTTTGGCATAGTATGAAGATGCCCTTAAGATGCTTTTGAGACTTACAAATTTTAGGTAGTCACTCAGACAGAAGTGGTTAATGAGTACAGAAAACTATTGTATTGGGTATTTCCAACAACAAATTGTTTCTAAGTAGTGACAGATGAAAACACATGGGAAGTATTTTAAACCCAGTGGCTCAGATAGCTTCTAGTTTCTAATTTATGCAGAGAGTATTGAGGGTTATACTACATCCTATATTTTGTCCTGCCAGATTTATGTTTTAGATCACTTCAGTCACAGGTATATCTTTTCAAGGATTCAAATCACTGAAGGTAAAAGCTGAGACAGCATTCTTTCCCAGCTTCTGTTTTCTTCAACTCAATACTGTAGGTACATTTAAATGCAAGGAGTTTTCTTTATTCCCGGATCACAGGATTGGTAACTACTGTTGGCCTAACTACTGGTGGGACTTGATCACATAAGAATATTTAAAAAGCTTTTTAAGACCAAGTTCTCTGCCCTGGCTTTACATGTAGAGCTGCTGACACAGTAACAGTGAAGCTCCCTGGAAATTTTTGGGTTCTAACACAACCATTTGTCATATATTTGCATGCTCAACATATAAGATGTTATGGGAAATAACTAAATCTTTGCCATTACTTCCTCGAGAAGACGTTGCCTTTGTACAGTTTTGGGCTGGAAGTCAAATGAGTGAGTCTAAGACTTCATGTTTGTAAAGCAACTTGTTTTATTTACACAGTCAGTAATCTCAGAAAACAGATGGTTACAGAAGCATGTAGGCAATTTGTTTACCCTCCATTCCCAGTTCAGTGCTAGTGCGTAAGGTGCTGGAAGCCACATTAGCTCTAAAGCTGAATGTAGTTCATACAATAAGAATTAGAAAGGAAATTTCCCCTTAAAGAAATGGATTTGTAAATGTAACAACTGTTACTCTGTAGAGTAAAAATCTGGCCTACATGTAACCAAAAAAAAAAAAGTATGCATCTGTGTAGACCAGCACCTTCTTGTGAACTTTGTTATAAAAATATATATAAAGAGGAGAGCTAATGGTGCTGTGATATTTTCTTGCTTTCACTAAGTCAAAACCTGATTTTAATTGTGGCAAGTATCTTTGTATTAACATCTATTTTTCTTTCAAGTGACAGGCTATATTGTATTACAATGTTAATCCATTTTGACAATATGGACAGGATATCTTCATAAGAATCAGACCTTAACAAGACTTTCTATTGACCTTTACCACATAACTAAGTTATTTTCATAATTTATCTTGCTTGTCTTCACTTCAGCTATGAAGGATCACAGTATTTAAAAAAAAATTAAACTAAAACCAAACTGGCCAATACAAAAAATTCTCAGATTTGATCTGCTTCTTGAGCAGGTGTTTTGAGTTTTAAACAACTAAGTTGGTTGTAGTTTACTTGTCATAATATTTTTTAGTACTGCTGTGCCTGCTTTTACTAACAAAACTGCTAATAAATCATTATGAAAGAAGAAAAAGTATTATTTGCTGTTAAGACAGATTGCTTTTTTAAATCAATTCCTCTTTTTTCCTCGGGCTTATTAACCACAGGATTGGCTACAGCAACATTTAAGTACCTACCCTTTAAATAACAAAGCACATCCAAGTTATTGTGTTTCTCCATGAGATCTCTTCTCTTTTCCTTATTCTCACATAGGAAAAAAAAAAAAAAAAGCAGCTAAGCCCGATTCTTCATTGTCTACACTGTGAGTAGTCATTATGCCTATACAAGACAACCACAACATGGAAGGAAAAAAGTCTGATTTGGTAGAATAATGGATTTACTTTGAACTCATCACAATAATTACACAAGGTGATGAATGATGAAGAATCCAGCTCATTATGCCTAAGAAGCAACTATCTTTTAGCTAGTACTGTATATCAGAGATATAAAGCCCCTGGTTTATTAGTGATGATTATTAGTCTAGTTGCCAATCCAAAAATCGTATTTGATTGTCTCATGTGCAGCAGAATGCTAATCTATTTCCCTTCTTACTTCTTCGTCTATGCTTGTATAGACAGGTACATTAATCTATTATGCCAAGAGCAATCTCTTTATCTATGCAGAACTAAAATGATTCTTCACTCTTATCAGTGGTAGCATCTGCATATATGCAGAGCAGAAAACAAAAAATGTTTCCTCACCCCATTTTTTGTCATTTCTCTGCTTGGAGGGTGATCACATCATCTTTAATTGTATACCAAGCAACAAATATCTGACATTTGAGTTTGAGTGACTAAGAACTTCATTTTGTTGACAATATTAATATGTTCTTGTGGTTTCTGTCTATCAATTTTTAGGAGTTTAATCAGATTTACACTTCACTGAAGACTCCCAAGCATACCTCATTCTTAGGCAATAGCTAATGCCAGTCACTCACCAGATAGCACCAAGCTAAATTCCTTCACTTGAAAGACACTGGATGCCTCACATCCCAGTGTATTCTGGGAAGGTAAGTGGTAGTGAAAACAGACTCAGTTCTTAGGAAGGAGGTTTCAAAAGACAGCATGATCCAACCAAACAGTTTGCTGGCAACCAAAAAAGTGGTGGTCCCACTCCTCTCCTTCCCTTTCCTCAGGCATTGCTCTTATCTCCTCTAAACCAGATTAAGCACAGTAAAATGGTCAAATGAATGTTATGAGGGCCTAGTGACCTCACTGGAAGAATTTTACCATCATCTCTTTGGAAGGCAGGATCAAGCCTGTAGGGAGATCTGTGTGAGGAGGAATCTGAAGTTATATGATCCTTACCTTGGCCGGAGGGATACATTTTCATGTAAAGTGTTCATGAGATTGGAAACTGTTAAAATTTATATTTTGATAGTGTTTGGCTGTTTGTTTTGGTTTTGAGAGCTACCTACGGCTTTAACTAAATGGGAGATAAATACATGAATGCAGAGGATCTTCTCATCTGTTTGTCAGTCCATGAGTCAGAGTGATGAGAAAAGGCAAGGTGTGACCCAAGTGTATCTTTTGGATGACATGTTAAAGCAAAGTTCTGACCACTTGTGGTCATTAAAGATCCCACTGCGGTAATTTTATCTGTAAAGCATGTTAACTCTGATGACCTGGCCAAATGCCAAGTTTGAAAATTATATTCTCCCTTCCAACATTCCCCCTTTGTTTCAAATGGATACTCTAGTCTTCATTTCCGCTCTGAAACAGCTATGTTGTTGTAGGCTGCTAAATTCTTCCTGTGCTTCACCACAAAGCTTCAGCACTTTTTTAGATAAAACAATCATTATATGGTTTCTATATCAGCCTGTAAAGCACAGCAGTATTTCACAAGATGAAAGGCACTATAAAAATGTAAACTACTAATACTTTTGAGCCCGCTCACTGCAATACATAACTTGGCCAGTAGCAAAAAGTATGGTCATCTGAGACAGTGCTGAGTGGTTCCATTAACCGTTGGTATGCAACATTTCTCCCAGCATTGTTTAGCGTCATGAATGCATAAGTTTAACCTAAAAATCACATCTTAATGTACATCATGGTACAGGCTCTGCTTCCTTTTTAGGACAGATTCTCATCTGATTCATGCTGCAGTTAGAAGTCCCACGGGACATGCACTTGTGTCAAATACAGAAAAAAACCCCAAAGTAGTACTCGGGGTTTTTGTTCATGTTCAGTTGCCTGCTTTGAGGCCCATCCAAAAAGTAAGGGTACTAGGCAAAACTCATTGCTGTATGGGGTCAATAGAGCAGAGTAATTTATCTACGGTAATAATAGAGTCATAAAGGACATCAAACATGCCATCTCTGTTAAAATAAAGTTCTCCTTCATCTGATGCCAATTCTGGGTGCTTAGAGAGAGAACATAAAAAAAGTATACACCTGTAGCAGTATTTTCCCTGGTAGTGTCTCCCCAAATTCTCCCAGCTTCCAGCAGTCTGCAGGACTGTACACAGAGAAACAATACATAGAATGGATAAGCTGGTGGCATGCAGAAATGATATACAAATGTAGCTGATGCTGAAAATGCAATTTGCATAATATGGTAATGTCTGCATTATAGTTCCAGCTACATACATGATCAAAGCATCCACTGTAAATGATAATGCAAATTAATTTTAGACTCATTATTATTAATTGAACCTGAATAGAAATCAGATTCAGTAAAAATAGAATAAAGAAACAAACTGAAACTATGTAGGGAAACAGTCATTAATATGATTATTCTCTCTGACTTGTAGTCAGGTATATGTTTCTTCTGTCTATGTTACTCCTGCTTTCTCTGGTATGACTTCAGATACAAATTCTCCATTATTCTGCAGCTCATGCTCTTGGTTTCTCTGTTGATGTTCATGTCACTCTCTCAGCACACTTTCTCAAATGTATTATTAAGGTCTGCATGGTCTAATAGGTTGCCATTACACTGAGCTTTATTCATTCCTTTTCCAAACTAAATAAAATTTGAGCTTGAATAATGTTGATAGGGACATTTGCCTAAACTAAGTTTGTTACTGCAGTAATGGGTTTGCTTTTGTGAATTAATGGGTCGTTTGTTTTTAAAAACAGAACACCAATATGTTCCTGATGTTCCTGCCCCTTCTAATAAGTTTCTAATGGTGATCTTTTGTGCTGTTGTTAATGGTTCCTAGTTTCTACAAGGGCTTATGCCTGGAGCCAGGAGAAAGATAAAATACTGGGATCGAGCCACTATCCAGCATTGAAGTTTCTGTCCTAAAGTGTGTTTTAAATCATTTAAGCATGTAATGTAACTATATCCTGATTTTCACTAAATATACTTAAATCTTGTGAGACTTTTTTTTTCCTAGAGAGTAGTAGAGAGTGTGATCTTCCTTGACTACACAGTTATTTACCATTGATAACTCTCATTAACAACTGTAAGAAATGCATGGTTAGTCTCTTTAGAATTAAAGCCACCATAAGCATAAACATATGAGCATCTTTTACTTCTCTGTGAATATTTTAACTTTATCATAAACCTACTTTCAGTGTAGCATTGGCAAAGACTACATGCAATTGTACACAAAAAAAAAATATTAAATTTCTTTGTAAATTGAGGAAGCAAAAGAGAACAGATAAAATTAGTGATCTCATTCCTAGGAACATTCCTATTTCTCTCTCCTTGGTAATATATTAACAACTTCATTCTGGTACTTTAAAGGAAATACCATTTTAAGTAATAATTAATCTTATTCTTTTCCTTGCTGTTATTTTCCGTACTGTAGACCTTATGATTTGATTACATGTCACACTGTAAGAAGTGTTAATGAAACTGCATATCTCATTTTATTTTTTTTACACTTTATACTATATCGATACTTAGATCTGCAGTAAAATTGCAGAGATTATTATCTTTACATCACAGTACATAACAGTGAAAACCTGATCCCTTTTACAAAGTAAGTTTGGAGAATTTGTTGAGGCAATGTTGTATTTGTATCACAGTGGCCACCCCTGAAACAGTATGGCCAATATACCATTGATATGATACCACTTGCATTACCTACAGGGAGCAAAGACAGAGTGACAACTGGAAGACTAAAGGGAAGTATTTTTGTCCCTGCCACTTGCTGGCTACTGACACTTTTACCCTGCTGTATTCGACATGTTCTTGCCATGTCTCCTCCAGGGGAGATATAGGCAAGAAAAAACTGAAACTATTTTCCCACTTTCAAAAATAAAAACATTCTGCTTGGGAAGTCCCCATTACCAAATGTGCCTGCACCATGTGCAGACACTAACAGCATTAGAGCATGCCCAAAAGATTGATTTTGTCACCTTTATTCACAATAAATTGCTTCAATTTTACTTTGTATGTACTCATTGAAGTCAACAGGACTTGAAGTGGAGTATGTAGATATTGATTTTGAATCCTGGACCAGAATCCCCACTTCTCCCAGTTTTTACATTTTTCAGAAATGCCGGTCACTGTTTTAACAGCTCTAAAACTGGATTTTGCAGGTGTCCTGTACTGACAGCTGCAATTTTACTGATGCTATGCAGCACAGGATGTCCAGTCTTATTACGTTTCAAGAGAGAGGAAATGCAACTCAGTATCTGAATACATAAAAAGGAAGGAGCCTTTCAAAGTTCAAGGTAAGTGCCATTATTTTTAGGTTGATGGAGGAGGAGAGAGCATTTAATGCTCCTTTACTTAATTTGAAGTACTTAATTTTAAAACTTGGTTTTCATTTTTAATGTTTCCTACAAAATTCAAGAAGATGTGGAAAACAGTACATGCTGAAATATATATAAATCAATCACAGACTTTCATACTTACATGCTACTGGTTTCCTCCTCCCCAGAAGCCCACAGTAGCCAGAGGTGGTTTACAAATGGGAAACACAGAACTGCCAGAGACTTGGACCCTTCTCATGAAGGCACACTGAAGAGAAGACAGTATAGAAAATATACAATGATATATAGAAGCCTTTCAATCAGCATGGGGGAGGGGTGTAAGTATACAAAATGCTAAACAAAATAAAAATATATAGAAAAATATGCACATGTTCACTGCACTCAAAATTAGTCTGTTGACCTTGTTTCCTGAGGTTATAACTTACATCAGGTGTTCAGTAGGATTCAAAATCTGACTAAATATTGATGTGGACAACAGCAAACTCCCAAGGTATAAAAAGTTTAAGAAACAGGTCCTGTTGGAGAGGATATACCTTCCTACGTTGTAAGGCATAAGGCAGTTCCTGATCACCAAGAGCAATGAGGAATTTTTTCCTGTTTATTCCTTCCTTAATTCCTTGCACTTCCTCCAAGCTTCTGCTCACTGAAGGTATGATGATGGTAAACATGGACTACTGTGGACTGATCCAATATGGTAGTTCCTACAGCAATATTAAGAATGTACGTTCAATAAATAAATAAAATTCCTTGTGATGTGAAAAGAAAGAAAGGGACAAAGCACTCCAGGCCAAGGTATGTGATCCATTCCAACCCAATGCATCCTATGATTCTATGGTTCTATAGGGTTGGAAAGTCCCTATGAGATCTATTCTCGATTACCCACTAGTTTTGTTGGGGTTCTTTTCACATGGGTACTGATTGACAAGTGGCTGAATATGAGCCAGCAGTGTGTCCAGGTGGCCAAGAAGGCCAAGAGCATCCTGGCTTGCATCAAGAATAGTGTGGCCAGCAGGACTAGGGAGGTGATTGTCCCTCTGTACTCGGCATTGGTGAGGCCACACTTCGAGTACTGTGTTCAGGTTTGGGCACTTCAATACTAGAAAGACATTGAGGTGCTGGAGCAGGTCCAGAGAAAAGCAACTAAGCTGGTGAAGGACCTGGAGAACAAGTCCTGTGAGGAGTGGCTGAGGGGACTGGGGCTATTTAGTCTGAGAAAAAGGAGGCTGAGGGGGGACCTTATCGTTCTCTACAACTACCTGAAAGGAGGCTGTGGAGAGGTAGGCTCTGGTTTCTTCTCACAAATAACTAGCGATATAACAAGAGGGAATGCCCTCAAGATGCACCACGGGACGTTTAGACTGGGAATTAGGAAAAGTTTTTCACTGAAACTGTTGTCAGGCATTGGAACAGGATGCCCAGGGAGGTGGCTGAGTCACCATCCCTGGATGTATTTAAGGTTTAGTGGTAGTCTTGGTAGAATAGGGTTAAAGGTTGGACTTAATGATCTTAAAGGTCTTTTCCAAACTAGATGATTCTATGGCTTATTCTTGCAGACTTTGACTGATGCCTTTTAGTCTCATAGGGATTTTTTCAGATATTGACAATAGGTGTTTTGTCTTAGATGGCAAGCATGACAAACTGTAAAGTTGCATACTAGATATCCTGACATGTGCGTATATCCTGGTGTGACCTCATTTTAAGGAATGTGATTGTGACTTTCCAGCATTATAAACTGAAATCAGGATTGGTTGTGGACTGCTGCATACCATGTAAATTACTGTCTCTCTATGAATTTCAGTTCATGTCAATACATCTTCATAGCCAATTCTGGAAAGCATCACCAATTACTGTGGCTGTTTACAGAGCACAGGAACAGAATATTTAATTTTCCCAGCCTCTAAGGACAAAAAAAGCTGAATTTAAACCCTAGTTAAAGTTTTGCTGATTACTCTTGACCTTTCTGGGACAAAGACATGAAGGTCACTGGAGTCATGATTTTTTTCACATTCTGCTTGTCTTTGTCATTCCCCTAATAGTGCAGCGGACTAGAAACAAGAGCTGGGTGGTGTTTTTTTCCCCCTGCCTGGAAATCTATTTAGATTAGTCACCAGGTTTTCCAGTCTGTGGTCATTGAAGGTCATTTGGTTTATAGCTGAAATTCTCAATTGGAACCTCATCTTGTAATCAGAACTTAAAATCCAAGTGAGGTTTTGTATCTCCTCTGAAAGGGTAGGTTGTTGTATGATTAGCTTCAGAATGTTAAATGGACTGTCTGTGTAATGACGGGTAATTTTGGGGGGCTTAAATTGCACTATGAAAAGACCTGTCTTGAATAATAAGTACTGGGCTATATTATAAAGAACAGTATTCTAGGATTCTCCTAAATGCTAATTCTATTACACATTAACATTTCCTTTGCTGTAAAATGGCAAAAGGCAAGCCAGTAAGATGTTAAAATCTTGCAAAGTGCATTTTCACTTATAGACTGCTCCTAAGAGCAAGCTGTTTCCTGAAAACATCCCTTAAATAAGCATCCACTTACAGTGGTCATCATTATATAGTCAGCATCTGCTAATAGCTGTTCCACAGCCTTGGCTGCTGGCAAATACAAAGTATTTGTTGTAATCTATAGGGTGATGGAAATCGGTGTATAATTTTTACACTAATTTTTAAAAACTATTCTTAGCCCTAAGTGTGAAGCATCAGTCTCACTGTGTAGATGTGCTCTGGTGTCCTGTATATTCTTTCAGTCTGCAAGATTACTGGTGAGAGTCTGGAAGCCCTTTTAGATTTTTGATTGATTGATTGAATGATTGACTGATTGATTACTTTAATGGCTCTTTGGTCCGTGTGCTATCCAAACTCAAATACAAATATACACATTTACATGTATGTCTGTGTGTATATATATAAATAACCAAACTGAAGACTCCATGAAGGAATAAATCCAGCCCTGGCATGATATTGTTTTGGAGCTTATTATTGTGCTTTGTTAGGGTAAACCAGTTTTTCAGCTAACATCTCCTAGAAGTTGGCCTTTGATTTTTTAAATTTTAATGCTGTTTAGTTTCCTAGCTTCAGAGACCAATCCACAGATAGCTTTAACATGTTCCATCCCTCTGTTTAGCCCTATTGCTGGCTTCCTTTCTGTGTGTCCATTTGACCACTATACAACTGCCTGGATACAAACAGGAGGTTTTCTTGCATAGGCTTTGGTATCAGACACTACCCTGTTCAATGTCATCTTGATGAGTGTCTCCAGTTGGATATCACCCCACAGTCCACCACCATAACCATCATAATCTGTGAAATCAGCTCAATGACTGCTCCAGCAGGAATTACTGTCACTCTTACTAGCAAGCTGGGCATTTTCAGCAGATCTCCATAGGCAACTGGTGGATCCACAGTTTGGCCCCACTCCTCAGGAGTCTGAATCACCCTTCAGGCACATCTTTTGAGTCCTTTTTGGGCTTGCAGAAGCTGACATCACCCAGTTCTTAAGCTTTTCTCTAGAACCACTAACTTAATGCCAGATTACTTTTCTCCTTTAGTTTCTTTAGCCACCATACAGAGCTCCTTTGAACTGATTGCTTTCATATATTTACTTTACGTGGATGAAAAAAAGTTCAGTGGATTTCAAAACAGCCCACTGCCATTTTATTTTCATTCATGATTCTAGCTCAGAAGTCCACCAGCTTCCCAGAATTTGCAGACACCACAAACTTGCACACACCTGTACTCTCCATGGTTTTTAGCATGTAACATATTCTGGGATCTAAATTATGCTGCTTCTGCTTTGCATCCCTCTGATACAAAGATGATGGAAAACTGCTGCAACAGAATGTCTGGAAAAGCCCCAACCACATAAAGAATCAATACCGTTCAGAGCTACCTGTGTTTTTCAGTTGTCAGTAGCTAACCAGGACCCTGACTACTTTGGAGAAGTAGCAAAGGTATTAAACAACTTTCTTTTACTTAGATTAGTTTCGTGATTCGCACACATCCCAGGGATCTGGGGCTACATTTCTAAAGCAAGTTATTTGACAGAGGCCAGGCTGGCTGTTCCAGCTAGCTTCCTTTTTCCACAGCTGAGATCTCAGAAGTAATAAAAATTAGTTTAACTCATTAAAAAGGCACCTTTAAGTACCATTCCCAGACAACCTCCTGCTTCTCTCAGGCTGGCAACCACATACCAGCATAGTAGCAAGCACATTTACTTTTTGATAAAGTACAGACCTCAAAAAGCTAAGCCAGACACAAGGCCCATGACAGACAGCAAGGTCTTTCAACTGCAGAGAGAAATGTGCAGCCACAAAAAGAGTCTGCCTGCATTGCATTGTAGGAAGACCACAGTTTGAGATATTCTGCTTTTTAATAGGCCATGTAGTCTCTTGGATGTACATGGGTACTATGCTGGCTATAGGGTCATTCCTCCAGCAATAGTGTAGATAGCTATGTGTTCTCTTCTAGCATGATTTGGTTGATATTCCTGAACTTAATGAATTTTGGCAGCAGGAATGATAATAGAAGACAATTGTTTGTCTCAAGTCACTAAATTTTGTTAACAGAGTTAAAATAAAGCTGTCTGCTTGACTAGTCTCATGTGTAACAAAATACAAATAACCCTTCACAAAGAATCATTTTCAAGCACCATTTTACTTTTCATCTTAGACTCGCAAATGCCTTTCATGTTTTCTGATATGTCAGATATCATAATGCAAAATAAATAACCAAGTGAAACACACAGAGTTATTCTCTGGGTGGCTTGAGATGGAGAAAAAGCATTCTGCTGCTTTGCCTCCTTACTAATTTTCTATTTCCTACACTTGCAGTAGATGCTTCTTTGTAGCGCGTGTATGAAACACTAATGTTATTTTAATGTTGCACCATTTTGCAGCATTTTGGAGCCCTGTCACAGCTCAGGACCCCCTCTGAGCTAGATATTGCTCAGACAGAACAAAGTCAGCCCTGGCTCTGAGGACAGCCCATCCCACACTCCACCTCCCATAGCCACAGGAGACTAACGTTGTAAATGTTGATGCATTCAAAACATCTGCCACGCATGCAGATCATAGAGACAATGACATTGGCTGAGACATTAGGGGTTTTGAAGAAATGCCTCTTGGTTGCTAAATACATCATTTGAACGTAACCATTTTTAAAAAGGGCTTAAAACTGGTGTTTGCTACAAAAGACCCGTGTGAATTCATCTTTGAAGGAAACAGAAGAACGTGCAAGTGGAGCAGGACCTCTTAGGTCAAACATTTAAAAGTCCCCCAGACATTTAGGAACTCACAGACTTAATTTCAAGAGTGAATTGGAATTGAATTTTGAGGAACAAAGAAGGTATGACATTTTTTCAAGGAGGACTAGATTCCCATTTCACTTATCAAAATATTACCCCTTCTGTGTGAAAAACCCCACTGACACATACAGATTCACTACTCTCACTCCGTAATGGAGAGAGAATAGCAATAAGTCTGTGCTGGATAGACAAGGGCAGTGCCTTCCCACTAACAATAGCTATATCGAGGCTGGAGAGAAGTCTCTCCTACACTCCTGCAACCTGACACTTTTCGGGTTTTGGTAAGCGCATCACAATTAAATTATACTGGAATCAAGATTAAACTAAAGCCCCAAATCCTCTTCTCCTCTGGTCCCTAGGTCAAACTTCGCAGCTTGACTTTACATCAAAGCCATCAAATAAAACTTCAAAATGGCATAGGACCAGTGACCTACCATTTAGCATCAGTTTGCATCTTTTCCATAAAAGCAAACCTGGTTTTGCTAGAAATAGCTATAGGCATTTGGCTCATTAAATTTTTGTTTGAATGATTTTTTTTTTTCTGATCAAAATAAAATGTTATTTCTAAGTTACCCACAAAAAAAGGTCCTTCCTAAACCAAAGCAGAATTTCTATCTTTTAAAGTAGGGTTCGTAACTAAAGGCTGTTATTTCCTTTGTCTATTAAGTTATTCAGGCAATTAAATCTATTCTGAAAATATTTTTTTTCTTCTATAAAACTAATAATTATGTCCCTCAAAATAATAATAACAGAGTGGATTAATTCATTCAAGAAAGATAAAACAGTGGCTTAGAAGCAGTTTAAAACAATGAATGATCCATCTTCCTTGCTTAAAATCCCTTATAAAAATATCTTACTTCCCAGCCTGTAACTTTGCAAGGTCTGTTCCTGAAACGGTCCTTCACACCCAACTGTTGTTTGGGTTTGCACTCACTGCGGTATGGTGACCCCTGTTCTGCAGGTGAAGCTGTCCAGGGAGATTCCTGGCCTCTATATAACACCCTCAAGTTGCTGAATGCTATGTTCTTCCAACTTGACTGCTGGTCATTAAAATGCAGTGAAAAATTCTGTACTTTTAAAAAGTCAATGGGGACAGCTGCTGGGGGATGATTTTGCTTGGATGGCGTAAGACCGTTGGGATCCACACCCATATCTAGACATTTAACCAGTGAAAATCAACATGGCATTGCTGATTTCTTACAGCTGAAGGACTTTCTGTACATTTTTGAAGGGTCTCAAACTATTTGGATTAAATACCCGTTACACTGACAAGCACTAGGGCTACACTCTGCACAATGGGATCAATAGATGTTTTCTCACTAATTTCAATACTTCCACATATGATAAAACTTTCAGCCACAGAAAATCCTGTGGCATGTGAAGTATACTGTATGGGTCATATCCTTAGCTGGGAGAAATTTGGCATAGCTTGCTTGACTGCATTAATGTAAAGTCTGTTTGCATCAGCTCTGTATCTGGCCCTAGAAATTGATTTAACATTTGGTCCCTTAGCCTAGGCCAAAAACTATCATGCATGTACATAATTGCATGTGCAGAACAGCTGACATGTAAAGAGAAAATATGTTTAAAAAAATATTAAAAGTATTTTTAGAAAGCCACAAGATCATTTGTAGATATTTTTACAGAGCTTATGATGAATTTCTGATACAATAGCCACCTGTGAAGACAACGCTAACTCCTTTCAGTTAGAAAGGCTTCAACTTGGTCTTCGTCTTTACAGCCAAAGATTTCAAGGACACGGCTTGTTGCTTAATTCATCTGATCCTATTGGCTAGCTGTCAACAAAAGTGACAATCCTGTATTTGTAACGTCATAAACTTCCAAGTATGATGTTGTAAACTGAGGACCATGACTTTGACTTAAGGGCAGGAGCAGATGGCTTGGGCACTTATGATCTTGTTTTCAGTAAGCTAGACTTTGCAGTCATAATATTAAAAAGTTACCTTGTTGGAAAAGAAGGCCAGAAGTTATTTTGCTGGTGTCCCTACCATTTCTCCAAGCCTTCCCCAAAAAACATAACTGATTTCTAAGATCCGTGCGAGCCTGCATATTTATTGTGCTGCATAAAATATGGATTGCATGAATTCTGCTGGTGTGACATTCAACCCACTTGAATATTATGAATTTGACAGTTTGACTCTAACTCAGTTTATTTCCCACTTGAGAGACTGGAAAGGAACAGATGGGGATGTGAGAACGACCAGGGAGGGGAAGAGCATGCAGCAGCTTGTGCTGCTGGGCCCCGGTGTCAGTGCACCTCCCTGCAGCTAGTCAGAGGTTGTGACCACCATCTCGAAGTGGTTTTCCAGACATTATTAAAGCTGCAGAAGCACATATAACTCTTAAAGCAGGCATTAGGCAGCTTCAGAAGGTAAAAGAAGGTCTGCTGAGTACAGGCTGTGCCAAATTTAGCACTGGAAGGGAAAAGGTGACAGAGGTCAGCTTTATAGGTCTTGTAGGACATTGGCTGTCTCAACGGATCATCAGTGTCATCGGGCATGTCCCTACATTAGTGCTGAGTTAATAGATAACTAGCTGCATCATCACAATATTTACTCTGCTGGTTTGAACACTTTTTTTTTTTCTGTTAATAGCATTTCTCTTTTTTTAAATGTTTTGTGTATTTTCAAGTCTTTTGTCTACTTATCCCATTTTGTGTCCTTATTACATATACTGCTTAGTCATATATTTACTGAAAATTAATGAAGAAGAACACTTGGCACTTTCCAGAGTTAAAATACTTTGCAAACATTAACTAATTAATAATGTATCCCTTATTTTCAGGCATGCTAGCATGCTTGAATGCTGAGTGAAATTCTGCTAAATCATTGTCTCCCTGCATGCCCCCTGCTCTTTTGCTAACCCATTACATGGTTCAGGAGTCTGATTATTGAGTTTGGTTATAGACAGCAAGTCTGATTCAAACTTCTGATAAGCACATGATTTCTGAAATGCCTTTATAATCCAGACTAGGCTTCTAAACAAAGCTCAATGTGACACATAGCTGTGTCTAAGTGCATGAGGTATGATCTTAAAATAAGCTGAATGTCTTTTATCTGATGAAATACAATCACCATTTTAAGAAGTCCTGGCCCCAGATATCTGAGGCTTTGCCTAGGAATCAAAGAGGTTTTACTATTTTGTTTTATATTCCAGTGGAGACCCTGAACTAAGAGCGCTCTGTATGCCAAGGGATACTGCAATAATGACAGCCCAGCCTTATGCAGTAGATCGGGCCAGGGCTTTGCATTTAACTCCTTGCCAGCCAAGAGGACTCTGACAGGAGCTCTCGAGATAGAAAACTAAGGCACAAATCTTAAAATTAACATCAGCTATGTCCATGCTTTATAGAGCCTTGTAACTGGTTTGGTTCAAAGGTGTTTGTTTTCACTGCAGAGTTTACAGAGGCTGCACCTTTATTTATCCCAGGACACCCTTATAAATGTTTGAGTGCAAGGCTCAGTTACTGCAATTCCCTCATAGCAGGAGTTTGCCATAACTCAGCTGGTTCATGAGGCTTGCTCACAGATCTGACAGCTTGAGCAATATTGCTGCCACCTTGCTTTCCATGATTTTTGCCAGCATTTGTATCACATTCCCCTTTCTGTTTACCATCTCCCTGCTGCCTTAGCACGATACAAACTGTTGTCTTCAAAGAAGCACAGGGCATTGCAGAAGCACTTTAGGAAAATATTCCTTCCTGAAACTTCCGACAGACAGATGAAGTCATCTGCAAATCCCGATGCCTCCTCAAGGGTTTGTTGGGTTTTTTTTTGAGGGGGAGAAGATTGTGGGATTTATAGTTTTGGTTTTGTTTTACAAATATAGAAAGAACACGCTGGCTCTAGAAAATGGATGCTCTTAGATCAAGAGCACTGAACACTGCTTTCATTCACGTATTACAGTCAGATAAGATGACTTTTAAAGACTCACTTCCTAGAATGAGTGATGCCCTTCTAGGATGTACCATCCACTCACCTAAAAGTATAAAGTACAGTATGTACATATTCGTAGGTAACATTACTGAGGAAGGAACTACTAGTCTCTCTTCATGGGAGGCTTGTCTGAATTCAGTACATCAGTTCTTTTGAGTTTGTGATGTTTGCAGTTCGGTCACAATTTTTTTTTTTACATTTTCCACCTCACTTGAGTGTTCCAAAGCCTAATATGAGAGCAAGCAGTGCGCTTTTTCTGGTCTGCAGAAACCAGCATGCCCTACTTTTCACTTTCCTTAGAAAAGAAAATTTTTTCTTCAGAATGTTCTGTGGCAATGCAATAAATCCTCCAGCCTGTTATTTTATAGCATGCTATACTCCCAAGGTCAATTGATTAATATTCTGTATTAATCATTAAACTTCTAATTAACTCTTGTCATGACTGAAAACATTATAGAACTTGCACAGAACAGTTGCTGTAGTGATATGCGTTGCTCTCTTCATTCTTCAGGTTATATGGTGAGGTTAAGGGTGAGCCTGAAAGCACTAGAATATAGGTAACAAAATATATTTTAAGAGAAGTGCAATGGCATCTAGACACCGATACACCAACAGCACCTCTTCAGTGTCATGCAGAAATTAAACCGCCTGCCTAAGACCTTATTGCTTCTAGGACTCCCAGACTAGTCCTTATAAATAGCAAACTTGTAAATAGTTTGACAGCCTTCAGGGACTGGTGACCTTGAATTCCCTTCCTATGAGTATATCTAAAGATTGTGCAAGCAATCCATGCTAAGCGACTCTTATATTTATAAAACTTTTAGAAATTAATAATGTAGCAGACCTGGCTTGGAAGCAGCTACTGTTTTGACTGTTTTACCATTCCACAGCTGTAATACAGCGATGAAGGAATATCCAGCCATTAGTTCATCCTTGCCCTTAAGGAACATCACTCCTATGATTAGCTTAATGCTTTTTGTTTGTAATCCATTCAATCCTCAGGCCTCCCAATTCAGTTCTCATTCCCATACTACATGTAAAAATAGGCAGAATAACCCAAAGTGAAGGAATTTTTCAGTATTATGCCTGGCCCCAGCTTTTTAATTTTTTCATCCCAGATCCTTGAGCTGTCTGTCTACTCTAAACGTCAAAGAACCAGACTCCCATGAATGCTCCCATCTTTGGAGATTCCCAACTGCCGCTCAGATGGGGTGATGATTCAGAAAAAGGGTTGTGACTGAGGTGCTTTTCTTCGCTTTAAAGAGAGCATAACTTAAAGCAACCCTTTGGGTTTTTTGACAAGTGCCAGGGACTGGATCAGAGACCAGAAAACCCAGGTTTCAGAGCTCACGCTGACATCTGTTCCTCTTTCCAAACTCACATCAAGCATTTCTCAGTTACTGACTTAAAAAAATATAACCCACAAGAAAATACAACCACACATTTCCACCCAACTGTTAATTCTGTTTGTCAACATACTTAAGGCATTTCTCTTTACTTAAAATATTACTATCAAGGCACTAGTGTAAACTGGAATATTTCCATTCAGTGAAACTGTTGATTCATAGTGGCAAAGAATTTAGTAATTTCTTTTATGGATGCTGTTAAATGGAAAGTGCTACATTTGTCTGTTTTGCCAGCTGAGTACTGAATTGTTCTGGTGAGATACTTTTTACTATTTCTTTAGGCTAACTTTACAAAGAGCTTCAAAGGAAAATGTATAACATTATTATTAATTTAAAATAGGAATTACATATGTTCTACTTAGACTTGAATTTATATTTGCCTAATATTCACTATGTAAAATTGAATGCATCATCCTATGTTTAGAGTTGACTGATAAAAGAATAATATTGGGTTGAGTCATTTAAAGTAGTAGTGGTGAAATATGCTTGTTTATAAAACTGAAAAAAGTGAACTGATTAGGTGCAAAATTGAAATTTGCAATGTGTCTTGAGCTCTTTTGTTTTTAAGAATCCTGATTATAAAGCATTAATGCTTCCAGCTTAAACTCAGAATTCAAATTTATGCAGGAATAGGGGAATAGAGATCTTCAGTGCACTGCTTGGACCTTTACAGTTATGGCCATTTTGAGGGTTTACAATAAAAAATAGGTCTGGGATGGAAGACACCAGAATACATGGGCACTCTGATTTCCACACAGGGCTTCTGTCCCCCAGTTGCCCAGACTGTGCAGTACAACCACTCCCATGCAGCCCATGCAACTGGATTTCCTTCTTACAGAAACCAGGTAGTGGGTTCCCACACCTAAGCTGAATGTGCAACCGGATACACTGGGAATTCCTCCCAGGCTTCTCAATTCAGATGTTAACCTTGCAGGATTGTTCACCAACTCCTGATCACTACAACTATGTCACAACAGCAAAACACAAGATGGGAGAAGAAGGGTAGCTCTTCAACAAAATAGCTTCACCAGGGACTGAATGTTACTCCAAAAAAATAAGGCTTCAGCTCACAGTTAAAAACTAGTTTACCCAGCTGTAGAATTGCAATCCTGTAGTGCCAAAGGTAAAGGGGGGGAGGGAGGGGAGGGCTTAAAAAAACCTACTTAAATACACCAGTACTTCATATAGTAGATCTACAAAGACAAATTTTATCTTGCATCCGTGTTTCAGATCCAAAGAGACATAGCCTTTGGTGACACTTTGCTTTGGAGTTGCAAGTAATATGCAGAAGGACAGAATTTGCCAGCCTAGGTGCAGCCTAAAACATTAACAAATGTTCTGAAACCTTAGAAATGCAAGAACAGATTCCTTAACTGCCCTGAGTTGACTTTCACTTATTTGGTTTAACAGAACTTCTCTTCAAGGGGGACCAACACTCGAGGTTATTTTGCAGAGATACTGTAAAAGGGCAGTTGCTTTGTTAACATTCCCATTTTATTTCACCAAGTGATGCAAAAAAAGATTGTGACTCTCAGCCCCCATCAGACATAACAGGGATGGCTGAAGACGTTATCACTGCCAGTTGCCCACCCAGTCCCAGACCCAGAGGTTACTGCCACTGTCGTTAGTTAACACAGGAAAACAGACATCATGTCTGCACCTCTGCCACCAGAGTTCATAACCCAGCATATTAACTTAAATTGCAGCTTTAATTTGCCTGACTTTAATTTGCGCAGCAGGAACTGTGGTGTGTACAGCCCACCCCATGGCCTCTGCTAGAAGAGAGGGGCACCCAGCTGAGACCTCAGCAAAATCCAACCGAGAGTCTGACTCAGAGTCTTAACTTTCTGTTTTTTCAGGCACATGTACGTTATACTGTACCATTACACCAATGATTTATGGGACTCCCTCTGAATGAATCTGCAAAGGTTTGTTACCAGTGTTGGCTTTTAATTAGAGCTGGTAGGGAACTTCTACGTGAAAATGTTTTTCACAGATGCCTCAATTTTGGAGATTCCTCCAAAACAGGGCTATGAGCAGGAAAGGGTTAATTAGCCTTCAGAAGAGTAAATATGTTTTGAGGTGGAGAGGGCTCCAAAAGAGGAAGGAGAAGTGAATTTGCGAAATGGGGTGGATGGGATGCATACCTTTTTAATTGCTGTGACTCAGAAGGGAGGCAGCGCTTTATATCATGAAGGATCTCGTGACAGAGGAGGGCTGCTTGCTCATCCAAATTCAACACTAACCCGAAGCAGAGGGAAACAAAAGAATAACTGTCGGTCTCCTGCAGCGTTTCCCTTTAATCAGGCAAACCCTTGTGGGCTTTTGTGATGACACTGTCTGCTCCATGTCCTCCACCTGCGAGGAAGCTCAGTGGCACACAGAGCCTCCTCACCCCTCCCAGCCAGTGCCCCAACTGGTCTCCTGAGCTTCCTGTGTCTCGCCATACCAGCCTCCTTCCTCAGGCATCAGCAGGCATGCTTTGCCATCCCATCAGCGCCTCTGCAGTCATTTCAATAATGCATGAGCAAGGCTTATACCCTCATTTTTTACAGTTCTTAATCAGATAAAAATTAGATGTATCTTAGGTACTGCTGTGTATTTTGCTATGGGACTGCCATAACAGTTCGGTTTGTGTTGAGTTTTACATGTAGAAATTTCACTGTACATTCAGGAGTAGGTGCTGTGACTCTGGAGGGCAGCCACCCAATTAGGCACAACAAAGCATGTCATTTCCATTCTGAGAGTAGAGGTAAATCCTTTAATTAAAGGAGTCTTATGTACTTTAGTGGTTCCTTCTGGAACCACAGGATCCTCCTGAGGACACGGATGTCCTGCTCCCTTCTCCTACCCAGTCCTGTTCCTGGTCCTCCTTTTCATGAATGTGAGCATGACAGGATGGCTCTTGGATCATTTGCATTCAGAGTCTGACCTGACAATTGTGGGTCACTCAAGGACACAGCTACAGCAACTTCTCTGAACTCTCCCTGGTGACACCACCGTGGCCAGTATGCAAAAGCTGGGTAAATGAAGCAGAGCTCTTGCCCCTGAGGGTTTGTCGTGCCTCCTGCAATTTGCCTCACAGCAAATGATTTCCATCCACCCCTCGCCCCTGCTCCTGGTTATTACTGCACCAGAGAGCAGGTGTAACACAGCAGACATGCCCCACGGAGCCCACCTTGTGTACACCTGGCATACCTGCTTTCATGCATGGCGAAGCCAAAGGGGCAAACACAGAGGGGGTTTATTTTCTTAAGAGATCCTGGGCAGAGCTGATGCAGTGGATGTTTACACAGCTGACACTTCATACATAGTCCTGAGAAGAGGCTCAAGCCCCCATTGACTGCTCTGGGGAGGGACTGCCACACACTGCACCAGGGTCCAGCCCAAGCTACCCAGGGAAACCTGGCTCCTCCTAAGCACTGCGCTGCCTTACCAGGCTCCCTCCCCACAGCCTTTGAGGAGCAAGCTGATGTTACCCTGGGCAATAACACCTCATTCAAGCCTTGATATAGGACTAACCCATAAGCACAAAGCTATCTAGCATACCTGTAAGTGAGAAAGGCAGTCAGGTTGATCCATTCAGAAAGGAGACTGATTTTTAATTTTTTTTCCCTCACAAATAGCATATACCAATCTGATTTTAGAATACCTGCAACCAAGATTTCTTTCCAAACAATGGCATAAATGTGGCTGTGAAGTTACTTTAGTTATTATTAAATGTTCATTTTATTTTATTCTATTTTATTTTTTGTACCACGTGAGCTTGTACTTGGTTTTCTCTTTCCCATCTTCTCTTTAACACAATTTAGCAATTCTGCTACTCTGCAGATGGCTATAAAAATTATTCAGGAAAAAACATTTTAAGACTTTTTAACCTTTAAAAATTATTCCAGAACTTTCTTTTGTAAAACTTTTTTACATATTTAAATGTATTGGCAGGTCCTGTTAATATTCAAATTCCTACTTAAAATAGAAAAAATATTTTGACATATTTCTGGGAGTAGTCAACCTTGTTAGCTTCCACTTAAGGTGCAATTATTCAGGAATATTATAGATCATTATGTGGCTTTGGGGAAAAATCAGTACGACTTAAGTGCCCATTAGTGAAAATGAAATGGTAGTAAGACACCTAGGAAAGCACATGTGGTATTCCCATGAATATCAAATTAATTCATTATAATAGCACTGGTAAAGTGTTAAACTATTTCCTATTTCGTGAAATGGGATTTATTTTATGAGGCTGGACTATAAACACTGTCCAGCAATGTTGTAAGAAAGGGTTTGTCATGGGGAGGTTTATGTAAGAGATGGCCTTGAGTGTCTATATAGTGATTCTGGTGGTGGCTCATTTCTTCTTTCCTTTTCCAAGTTAAAAAGCTCCCCTGTGGTGTTTGGATAACAATTTATACGACAAAAAGATTTACCTTTCCCTAATTCTGCCCAGTTTCAAGGAAGAGCAACTCTCTGTTTGAAGTAAGATGTCCCCTGTTTGGAGGTTAGTGAGTGCACATGTATTTTGATGCAAAGACACATACTCCAATAGGAGCCAGGGAAGGAGCTCCCATGTGGCAAAGCATACATCACACTCTACCCCTCCTTTTCCTGGCCAGCTCGGTACCCTGAGGAGACAAACAAGGAGCAGGACCCCAAGTGATTTCCACACCCATTCCACAGGAGCCATCCCAAGTCATCAGCACACCAGCCCCTAGAGAAGGTGACCTTCTGTCCCATCCTGGGCTTTAGACAAAACTCATACAACTGTCTATAGCCTCCTGTGAGTTAAGGCACTTGATGTGTTCCCCTGGCAGAGCATCATGGGACCTTTACTGCTTCAGGTCCCCATGAGTCAGAGGCTGTTTCTCAGATGTTTGGAGTTTCTGACCAGATCTGCTCGTATGCCTGACAGTCAGGGAGTAAGCAGAGGGTATGGTACAGTGGAGTGACCAGAAACATGACATCTCGTGGCATCTCTGCTATATTGCCCTTCTTAGTGACATCCAGTGATAGGACAAGGGGCAACGGGTGCAAGCTGGAACATAGGAGGTTTCATGTAAACATAAGGAGAAACTTTTTCATGGTAGGGGTGACAGAGCACTGGAACAGGCTGCCCATGGAGGTTGTGGAGTCTCCTTCTATGGAGATATTCAAAACCCACCTGCACATGTTCTTGTGTCACCTGATCTAGGTGATTCTGCTCTGTCAGGGGCGTTGAACTAGATGATCTTTAAAGGTCCCTTCCAACCCTGAACATTCTGTGATTCTGTGATATTGTGGTATACCTGCCCATACTAGGTAGATGAACAAAGTTTTCTCATGTTTCTTACTCATTGCCATTTTGGTTCAGAATCCATTATGGCAACAGGAAAAATCCACATTTCAGACCAGGATAGGATATATGTACTCATAAGGGCCATAGTATGGGAAAGGAATAAAGAAGTCTGGAAATTGACAGGCTGCTCTGAGGTGTCACATATAGGAGAGAACTGGAAAAGAAAGAGCAAGGACCTCCTGCCTTGCAACAGAACTCAGGCTTGGTCTTCTGTGATACCTCCTGCTTCCTGATAGACAGGAAAAACAAAGTGTGCACCTTTTCTCCTCTGAAGGTACCTTTGTACCTTCTGAAATTTCCCTTGAAGGCTTCAGGCACATGAACATTAAAACATACTTCCAGTTACACATCACAGAGGCAGGACATGAAGTGACGCTTGTCTGAAAGAATGATGGTCTACTAGACCAAAGGAAGGCATTTACATTATGACCATGTTCATTACATGAAGGGAGGGTAATGATTTTGCAAAGTACTTTGACCTCAGAGCATTATTTGTGCAACATAGTGTTCGAAGTTGACCCAATTGCTAGTATTCTATGCCGGTTTAATAAATATTTTTTAACCGAAAGAAAAACTTTTTTCATTTCTCCTCAAGTTTCCCAATTCCTATTACCTAGCTCATGGTTCTATTCAATAAGAACAACAACAAAAAACAGTCCACAATCTTTGAATGTACAGTAAAATTTAAAGACATATTTCCTAAAAAGTTGTGAAGGACCGAATCTTTGATATGAGAGAGATGGAGGTAGATTCCTAAGAAAATTTTTTAAAGACCATTTGCTAAGAAATCTCAACAATCTCCAGTTAAAAGCAAAGAAGTTACACAGGAATTTTATTCAGGAAGTGAGCATCACACTTCAAGGCACCAGTGATGTAGTTGTCACAGTTCATCTCTCATTCTCAGGAAAAGGTCTGCAGACCATCCCTTGTTCTCTGTTTCCCCTTCAGTCCATCACCCTTCATTTAGTGACCCATTTAGCTGCTCAGTCACTAATCTGCTCCTTTAGGAAGTGTCTCCCAACTGCTGGGGCATTTCACACCTATTACCTGTTGTCACATCAACTGACATAGATTTAATCATCCAGAAAGTTCCTCAGTCAAGTGACACCCAACTGATTCATCTCTTCTATGCTGTAATTAAAAGTCAGCCAAACTTTCAGGGGCTTGGGAGTGTCTTTTGTTTACAATCTAGGAGCAATTTCTCCTGTAGGGCCCCAGAGACTTCCCAATGACAGTGGTCTGCAAGTCTAATGTCCTTCTGGGGAAAGTGCTCCCCAAAATGATAATATGCTTAGGAGGTTTTAAACTAGGATTTTTTTTCCTTCAGGGAAATGTAGGAAACAATGTTCAGGGAAATTAACCCTGGTGGATGCTTAAGAAAACTCAATTACATTCACACCAAAGCTAGCATGTTCCAGACCGATGAAACAGAAGAGTTAGGAAACAGAGGGGAAAACAGATACACCATAGAACAATAAGGTACATCTTTGCTCTTTGAAAACCCACACAAAGCTCTCATAGTGTTCCTTTAGCCAGAACAGCTCTTCAGAGACAGAGAAGCTACCTTAAAAACATGTATTTCTGAAAAACTCCATGTGCTGAAGAAAAAAGAAGCACATGGAGCAACCCATCGTTTAAGACTTCTTAAAAATAAATCTAATGAGTTGCTGATGCTACTGTAGAATTATATGCATTACTATTACCTGAATAATTTGTAAGGTGTTGTGGGGTTTTGTTTTTGTTTTCGTTTTTTTTTGCCAGGGAGTAGAGAGGCATGAAAGTAATTGTAAATAGGGGTAGAAAACTCTGTTGGCACCCTTATGATGTCCCAAATGTGGACCAGATGAAGCAACTCTGACATCTATCTTTGATAAATTAAGTATACATATATAAGGGAGAATACAACAGAACTCCTGTATCTAGATTATAATGATAAATTTCAAATGTTGCCACATAAGCTAAATAAAGCCCATGTTAGTAGCAATATTGTAGATATAGTTAAAGACCTTTCTGAAGAATGTTAAAATGGGAAGTATGAGAATGCAGAAGAATGGTGCAAGGAAAAGCCTTGAAACCTACCAATCTTTATTTCAGGTTCTTGGAGCACAGGTAGGAATGCACAAATGAAATTTGCTGATCACAATGTTAATGTTGAGGTACTGTTAATATAGAGGATTTCTAGGATTTCTCATGGAAATAAATAAATGACAAATAGAGTAATAGAAATTGGATTAAATTCAATTATACCAACTGCAAGGTGACATGCTCAGGGACAATCAGGAGAAATCTCCTATAAATTTGGAACTTTCAAGTGGAAACCAGCTGAGTATCCTACAGATTTCAGTAGTTATTCTTTCTGCATAAATGCAAAGCCCTTGTATAACACAATCACGAAAGACAGAAATGCAATCCTAGACTGGACTGAGCACCCAGAAGGGAAGGCATAGAAAACCTCACTTGGAATCCTGGACATCTATCATCCATATTCAGAAAAAAATATTTCAAATGAAACAGATACAATGATTGGGGAAAGAGAAGTCATGAGTAGACTAGAAATACAAAGAAATCTTTTACATGTAGAGCAGAAAATTCTAGAAAAGACCAGGCAAAAATTGTACCTATTATTAAACTGGTGATCAATCAGCTTATGAAAAGGATTGCATGGTACAATTGCAGTGATAAAGGATTTGAGCATAGGATGCTCATGGGAAAATCCCTAAATTTAATCAGCTGGGCAGGAGAAAAAGAGGTCAAAGAGGAGAAAGAACTCACAGAAGTTGCCAAGTAGTTTCTGTGTGGGTCTTCACTTTGAGGAGAATGGGGAAATACCTGTCTTGGTTTGTGAAGGTGAACTGCTGTCAGAGAAGCATAAGAAAAAGTGCTGAAACAACTTGACAAATTAAATTGCAATAAATCACTGAGACTGGAGCCTATTCATCTCAAAGTTCTGAAGGAACCAAACAAAATAGCTGAGCTATTAAACATATGTAATTTATCATTAAAAACAGCTACTAGATCAGAGATTTGGAGGGGAGCCAGCAGTATTGCAGATCTATAATTTAAATAGATACCCTGGGCGAGCCTAAAAAACATTACTGTGGTCCTGACATGACTGGCTGGGGAGAGGAACCACATCAGCAGCACGATAGGTTTCCAAAGGGCAGCCACAAGAAGCACCTTGCATGGACCACAGCACCTGATATGGGAGGGGTGGAGTTTTTGTCCAGCTTAGATTTGGGGCTGTGTTGTTTTGAAATACACTAGATCAAAGATAAAGAGGGAAGAAAACACCTTTCCGGAGATGACAGGCTCCTGGTGTTAGCCTACAGCATCATGTAGATCCACACTAGGCCGAGGCACCTTGTAGACACTAACACATGTGTTCTCTTATGTATTAACCTCAGTGAGCCTACTCACCATTAAAGAATTATACTCTTTTTTTTTTTTTTTTTTTTTTTTTTTTTTTTTTTTTTTGGGGGGTTTTGTGTGTGGTGTGGTTTGTTTTATTGTTGATATTGGTCATTGTTGAGGAGGAAGATAAAGGCAGCAAA
>JAAGNO010028079.1:0-20489 GCA_033439905.1 Ceryle rudis | reverse complement strand
ACCTCAGTGAGCCTACTCACCATTAAAGAATTATACTTTTTTTTTTTTTTTTGGTGGTGTTATCTGCGTTACTGCAGTCCCTTTTATGGATCAGGATCCCATTATGCAAAATGTATACACGGGAAGGACAAGCAAACGCTATTCAATTATCTGGCAGAGACACGAGAAGTCTGCGCAAGTAGAGGGGGGACTACAAGAAAAAAAACAGCACAGATCAAGAGGATGAGCAGACACCCCTGTGCACCCACAGCCAGTTTCCCCAGAGCTGTTAAAGGTGGGTTGGAGGAGAGGACTGCATCTGCACCCTGGTGCATCAGGTGTGAGAGCCCCAGAGCTCAAAGCTTTACCATTCTCATTTAGAAGTTGAGCATCATGTAAATTGAGGGATAGTAGGACTGATCAGCAGACAGCAATAAACTTTCAAGATCAGTATCCATCACCTTATTTTTGATTCGACAGAAGTACCATTCTGAATAGAAAATTTTTCAGCCCTTTCTGTTTTTCAGACTCTTTAAACATTTCCTGAGAGGGGGATAAACAACATGTGAACCTACTGACAATACACTTTCTTTTTGAGTTTATTTTCACACACCATTTAAGACCAGTTAATGGAGCACAAGTTAAAAACTACAGTTTTATATGTTCATGCACATTAAAGAATGGAATATAGCACTATGGAAAGCAATTTGTATTGATAACTTGTATATTATAAACATTTGATAACTTGTATATTATAAACATTTGAACATATGCATGCCTAGTTTCATGGACAGATCACAGGTCTTCTGCTTATACTGGTGAACTTGTCTATTTTTTCAGGAAAATCTATTTATTCCAGGAAAACACTTTTTTTTTTTTTTTTTTTTAAGATATACACAACTCCAAACAGATGTTATCTGAGAAAGGTATATGTAAGTAATGTCAGAGAGGTATGTTAAGTGGCACATGTTTTCAACAAACCTGACCATTAGAATTTGAATACAGGACTGGACTTCAGGTAGACTTATCCTGAAGGCTTATCCTGAATATCTTCAGCAAGAGTTGTACTGAACTGAATGCAAAGTAAGTACTGTCAACAAAAAGCCTGATTTTATTCTTCAAATATCGGTAATTTCAGAGCTCTTGCCCACAAAGAATTATACAGGAAGGAGAGGAATTGACAAAAAAGTTTAACTGATGTATGTGCACCGCACTTGTGCATTCATGATGCAGTGCCTAGAAATCCAAAATAGCCACAGTATTTTAAAGACTCTTATATACCAGCAACCTGGACTAACAGCTAGGGAACTGAGCTGAAAGTCAGAAATATATCCTTGTAACTGCTACCGGTCCATTTTCAGAGCTCCAGAGCAAATGCAGGCACTGGCTGCAAAACTTTGCCATGATCCCATCAGCTGAGAATGACAAGAAATCAGAAACCATTCATCCTAGCTACATCCACAAACCCCATGGCATGGGCACAGTGATGGCAACAGAGGGGTGTATTGGTCCCCTTCACTAATGTCACTGAGGCACATGTTGTGTCTCCTTTCACGTCATGGGATGTCTCCCCACCAGCAGATGCTGCCAAGGCATCCATCCCAGCAGCACAGAGGGACACTCTCCTACTGTGGCCAAGCAGGTCCTCTGCCACCACACTTCATTGCGCCTCTCTACCCCTCATGCCCAAAGCTGTCCCTTTCCTTCACTCCTAGGTATAGGGTGTTAACCTCCAGGGTTGAGATTCTCCTGCTGGATGTTTTTTGGCTTCTCTGGGGGCTTCTAGAAAGTGTCTTAACAGACATAACCTGCAGGAGACCTAAAAGAATAGAACAAAGGAACAGCTTTCCATTCATATTTTGATTAGTTTTATAATTCAGCATTTCACAGTACTTCCATCACCAAAACAGGAACAAGGCAAAAATGAAGACTAAGTATTTCAGCTGCATTTTGGTAGATGGGAGATGAGATAAGCATTTTTTTAGCTCTAACAGGACTGTACAGTTAATTTCAAATATATTATTTTGTACATGAGGAAAAAATGTAAACCAAATAAAGAATATTTTATGCCAGTTAGTAAGATGCCCAACAGCCCATGAAGGTAAACCATAACTTTAACCGTGATAGTAAACAAAACGTTGTTCACTGCTCTAGTGGCATCAAAGAACTTTTGCTTGAAAGAGAATTTCTCCCCCAAATGCAAGTGCTGCAGTGCTGATAATTCCTCATGCACAGACATGTAAGATTCATTGACCTATTTAAATGCATTTGACTGTTAAGAGGCTTGATTACCCAGGACTGGCCAAACTAATCCCACTCTGTATCTAAATGCGACATCGTAACTTCAGTGTGATTCATTACTATATGATAAGGATGCCAGGAAGTAGCAAACACACAAAGTGGGGAGGGAATGCAAGCGGGAAATATCTGACATTCAGAGAGGGTGCTTGAAGCTGACTTAGTGAATGCTAATGAACAGCCAGTTTGGACCATTTCCTGCTTATGATAATGAAAGGATTGTTTTATCAGAAATGATACCCCAGTTTAAACCTAATATGAGTGTAATGCTTCAGCATAATTGAAGAACACACCTAAAATCCCTTTTGCTTTAAAAAATATAGTGCTATTTTGGAACCAGGTCAGGAGACAAGTCTGTTGTAACTGACTCATAACAGTTATAATTATAGTACAGATCAGGCCCTGACTCCACTGTAATTGTATAGCATGACAGGCTCGTGCATGAACGAAGAGTAGGAGTCTTGGCTAGAGCAAGACAAATTCTAATATCACAAACATAACAGTGAAAATCATAATTACAGATACGTCACTGCATATCAGGGATGTAGCAGGCATGGACTGATTCCCGGTGACCTGGGAGGGACTGACTCAGCTCCACGCTGCTGCTCGTTGAAGCTGCAGAGCTATGATCGCTGCATTTTGCCAAGAGGGAAAATGATTGGTGGGGTGGATAGTCCTTGTGGGTCATTGCCAGCAGATGGTGACGCAGGGGCACATCTTTCACTTTATCATGGTGGAGTGATTCCTGAAGGTGGGCAAGTGCCTGCCTCCCAGCATAAAAGCCAAGGCACCAGCAACAAGGTACCTTTCTTACTCCTGCAACACGTGGGAGAGGCAAGTGGTTCCAGTGGATCACACTAGGGTCATGATACACATTACCAGTCTCCCGTGTGTTCTGCTTCCCTACCTCTCTGGCAGCACAAAAAGGAGCACCTTCCTCTCAGCTAGCAGGTGACTGCCATGCCAGCAGACACTTTCATCAGCCACCTCTGCAATGCAAAAGGTGACCTACAGCAAAGGCATGAGATAGACAGCCAGTGGTGATACTGTTTCCCCAGTTGGGGTCATAAGCCTCCATCTACCAGAGCACTTTGATGCCTCACGGTTTGGTTCAAAGCAATCAAGGCACCAAGGAGAGAGCAGACTTGGAGAGCCACTAGGAGCAGCTATCTTCAATATCTCACTTTTTGGACACTTGGCACCAGGCACCAGAGTGCAGGGAGGTAGTGAATATTTTCCTCAGTGTACATTCTCCTATTACACCTTTCCTTCAGGATTTGGTGTTGATATCAGTGCCTTTTATAGAATGAGGCAGTAGTTAAGTACTTTGATGGGCTTCAGGATCCCCCCTTTGCAAATTCAGGGTCCTTCTCAAGTTTATGGATTCATATATGACCTTTCCCACTTCCCAGAACAACATCCTTTAATCACCAAGCTCTAGGCTACAGAGAGAACATGTGGGTCCTCCCTACCGTGCTGTGTGGAAGATACAGTTTTTCATATCCTTACAAAAATCAGTGAGAAAGGGAGACATGATTATCCATTTTACATTAAACAGTTACTGGAGTTGACATTTGAGTGTACAACAAAAAAACAACAGATGGATATTGACAGATGGAAGAGCATGAAGAAACAATGAGACATCTTCAACCACTCTTCTCTGCTTCTGAAACATGTTATTGTTTCCCCTACCATCTCTCTTGACCTCAGCCCCATTTTCAAGTGTGTCTCCATATGCTTCCTTTCTTTGCCTCCATATGTCTTAAACATATTAAAAAAAAAAAAAATTATCTCACTTCTTCTGGCCCTATTCAGCCAATTTTTTCCCCCTGTGAAATTTTATTTCTGCTCCCTCTTGTCCAGAGAAATGGTTTACAGCATTACCAGCAAAGTCATTGGTGAGCTTGTCCTTCCTTCCGTTTTTGGGTGACTATACACACTCCCTTCCTGAAAACCACCTGTTCTCCAGCTTTCAGAAACACCATATGCTTCTTGTTTTCCTCCATTCCCGTGCCATGACACACTTCCACATCTTCAACTACCCTTTATATACTCAGCAATTTAACTTCTACATCTCCACTCTGCTTTGCTAACAACTTGCCTTTAGCTCACCAGCTGAACTTCCTCAATATCCTTCTGCAAACAGAAAAAAACACATGCCAAGAAACTGCAAAAGTCAAGCACTTTCATTAAGTTCCTTCTTTTCCTTGATGCTTGTTCAGCTTGAAAATGTATCCTCTATTTTTGACTTACGGTTTCTTATCCAACCTTTTTCACTGTCACTCAGTCTTAAAATTCACACAATAGAATTTTCTCCACTATCTCCAACAAACAAATATGCTAGCACTTCTTAAGTTATAGATAAGCAATACATTCTTTTCTGGCTCCTGATAGTTTACGTAAGCCCATTTCTATCTTACTTTTCACTTGGATCAAATCCCATTCTTCTTCAAGTTCTTTTGCAGATCTTCCTATTAAATTTAACTTCTTTCCCTCTTGCCTTCATGGACATGCACTTCTTCACATCTTTCTATATCTCCTTCTAACACACTTCATCTGCAGAAGCACTTCATTAGCCACTTTCAAAGATCCCACCCTGCCTTTCCCTGTTCTTGGAACTGATCCACTGGCCCAATCTATCTAATTTTCATTGGTTCTTCTTTCAAAAGAGCTATAAATCCTATCTTCCTTGCTCTCAGTATTAGAAATACCTAATAAAGATTAATGGAGGCATTAGCCAGATACAAGCAAACTTCACTGCTTGTTTACTTATATTTGTTTATTTGAAAATTTCACTTGTGATTGTAAGCTGTGATAAGACCTTTGCCTCTCCTGACGCACCTCTAAGTACCTGGAACATTCTGAGATGTGTATAAATTACATTTAAAATGTCATGAAATTGAACTAACATTTAAAGCTTTGCAAAATTCATCTCCACCAGATTCTGGTATCTGAATTCAATGCTTCATTTGGAGCCTGGCATGTAATATAATTACACGGAAAGGTAAAATAAAGAAGAGTAGTATGAATATTTTGCATACCTGCTATTCACCATCTGTTCTTCTCTGTGATAGAATGATACAGCTTCTCTTTACAGAGGAGCCTTTGACTTGATGGAAAAGAGAGACAATAGCACCTCTTATTATACCACAGAAACTTTTTTTTTTTTTTAAGAACCAAATAAAACAAATAAATTTAATATTTCATATTGGACTTTAAAAATATAGCAGATGACTTTAGAAGGCATTACCAGAAAATCATAGTAATGCCTTAACAGGACCATAAGGTACCAGCAGTACTTCCCCCCCACACCCTTTGGAGGCTTTTTATACTTCATCCAGATTATGGACCCTAAAAGATGATTCCTTGAGCACTGGAAATTATCCTAAAAACATACCAAGGTTTTCACATAATCAAGGTCTGTAGCATTAAGGAAAAAAATGACATTATGAGATTTGTGATAATTCCACAAACATTTGCAAAACTGGGAGTGAAAGACAGCACGGACACAGGCATCCTGAGTTACACCTGGGTTGGCTCACGGTGAGAAATTTGCTTTAGCTTCCCGCGAGCATCCCACACCTCTGCTTACCTTAACCCAGGAGTAAGAAATGAGTGAATAATTGCTCGTTTGAAAACGGACTGCAGGTGTCATTTCTGCTGCCTTTTTAGAGCAAATTCCCACCTAGGGCACAGCCCTTTTCATTTTCCTCCCTCTACCACCTCCTTTCGGGGGAGCGAGGCCGCCTCGGTAGCGGCACGTGCCTCCTCGTTCCGGTGGCGAGCGGCTTCTGTCCCCCACCACCCCGGGCAGCAGCAGCAGCGGCCCCGGGAAGCTAACAGGTAAACCCGCCCTCGAGCCTGTCGCCCCGGGGTTCGCAGTCGTTCACCAAACCCCCTACTAATCAGGGCATGGGAAGGGTTAACTTTTTAGACCCAGACAGTCCCCTGCTGATCCGGTAATGAGTAAGCAATGCAGCTGAATGTCAATAGCTCGGTGTGAACTCGGGTAACCCAGCTGAGCCCTGCGCGGGGGTGGAGGGGGGGCTGGCGGAGGTAATCAGCTTGACCCCCTCGACCTTCGCCAGCCTGCTCGGGGTCCTGCGGCCCCGAGCCTGTTTGCGTATGGCTGCTACGTGCTGCTTGCCCGAGTGCGAAAGCCTTTTATAACAACTGGGTCCGAGTCAGCTGCTGGAGGTAATATAATATACCTTAGTCAATAGCCGTATGTTGCACAAGATACGATGTGGCAGTTCCTTTCCAACTTAGGGAGCCACCCTGTCTTTTTAGGATTTCCAGGAAGAGCTGTGGCATCTGACCTTCAACTGTTATTAAAAGAAATCAAAGATTGTATAACAGTCTGTCAGAGCTTTGCATTCCTTAGGGGAGTTATGTTTCATCAAATGCCTCCACATTTTTGAGCTTCACAGGTTCTTTATTCCTTTACTTGTTTATCCTCTGGTAAGCATTTATTAATAGAGAGACTTATTCCTTTACTGTACTTGTTTATCTTTCAGGGGTTTTGTTTTGTTTTTCAATTTAGAAGCAGAAGGGTCTCCCACGCATTTCACATTTCTATCGGCGGGTGAAGTCACTGCCTGGCTTTGATAGCAATCTTCCAGCTGTCCGCTTTCACCCTGGAATTCCTCCCTTTGGCTGATTTTCTGTATTATCACTATAGTTCTTGACTAAGACTATTAATCCACCTGTCCCTCTGTGAAAGCAGCTAGATTGGTTTGTGTAAAAGGGGAGTAAGATGGTATGAACTGTAAGTCTTCTATTAATCCTGTTAATAAGGGATTAAAGTGAAGCCCTGTGAGTAGGAAAGGCTGATTTGATTGTTTGGGACTATAACTTAGCTCTCCCTTATGAAAGCAGTGTTTGCCATGCATCACATTTTGTGATTTGCATATTTGGTCTCTAAGGAAATCAAGGTTAAATATAGCAAGGAGATTCTGCTGGCTTAAACTGGTACCGCAGCTATGCTTCTTCAGCCTAACAGCCCCTCGGATAGCAGAAGGAACCCTGTCTGTTCTTGCCTGGCAGTAACTGCATCCTATAATACGACTTATATTGTTAGCTTATGCTTTGCCTCTGACCTTTACATGCACTTTGCTTATGTACCAGATAGGCTGCATGCCTTATTTTAGAAGGAAAGAAGCAACAGAGAAGCTGGACTAAAATAAATATCTTGCCACTGCTATTTTCAGTAAAAGACTTACTAAAGCAACAGCAACGGAAAGCTGAACAGTACCATATATTCCCCATGTGAGGCTATCATATAGAGCAACATCAATCTCATTAAAAAGAAAAAGCTGCTACTGTCTCTGCGTTAGAGCTTAGTGCTCTGCCTCTTCCTCAGTCTTAAGAGAAGGCCTATAAATTATTAATATTAACATCAGTGTGAGACAACAGATGGTAAAGATTACTGGGAAAAAAATCTTCACATTAACATATTACGACCCTAGTTTCACAGCACGTTGGGACTGATTCTTGCTGCTGCCAGACAACCTGGCCCTGGGAGAAACCTTCCAGCAGAGGGGAATCCTTGGGCAGCAGTAGCAACGTCCCTGCCCTGGTTCTGCTGCACAGATACAGTGACCTGGCCACCACCGTGGAGAGGGGTGGTCATGTGTCGTGGCACCCCCCTGACACCACACTGACCCGGTGAGGGTCCTGGCATCTGCTACACCAGGGACGAGGCCAAGAAAGAATGAGCTCAGGGTTAGGAAAACCTTCAGGTAGCTAAAAAATTTATTCCCTGCTGAGATGATTCCAGGTTGGATCAGCTGTGTTGCATGCTCTGAAAAATAAGAAATATACATCTATCTGTTTTGAACTGCTCTTGAGCCAGTGGCAATATGAGACCCAAAGTATTCACTGATATATTTGTGCATTATCCAAAAATCTTGCAAGCAATGAAATTACTGGCTTCAGCTTCTTCAGGTTTACAAATGTATTAAAACTGGTATCAAGCAAGTATGTGAGAAATTTCTTTTAACAGGGTAGGTGTATTGCATTACCTCACTAGCTGGCACTTGTTACAGCAGAACATGACCTTTACTCTTGTTTTGAAGTTACCAGTCTATGACCCTCCTGCCCATCACTCTGCTCACACTTTTTTTTGAAGATAACGGTGTCAGAACCTCTGATGCTGAAGGAATTTATCCAGCCATTTAGGGACTTAAATAGGAGACATTTTCTCATGGCCCATTACTTCTGTAAATGCATATGCCACATGAATGTTTCACTGTGATTCAATCATGACCTAAAACATAATTCTCATGTTCCTACATCCTCTAGGTGTTACGGAGAATTTCCCACAAAGCCTAAATAATGAAAATGTAAGTGAGCTCTACCATTCTCAGACTTTAGAGCAGTGAGTCCAAGCGTGGTTCTGTAAAATGAGCAGGAACGTGCTCATTATTTATCAGCTTGTTGGAATCGTCTGTTCTCAAGAGATGGGCAGTGCATGGGTGAGGGCATGGAGTGATTGCTAGAAAATGCCTTCAACAGCATTGTCACTGTGATATTTTCATGATAAGTACCAAAACCTTGGCTAAGCAGCTTTTGGTTCATATCTCATTATTTTCATAAGATAGTAATATCTATCTTACTGAATAAATATGATTATCCCTTTCATGTTTTTGTCACATTGCCTTGAAAAATCCTTTGTTGCCTTGGCTCTTGCCAGTCCTCCTTAAGAGAAAATGTCTGTTTGCACAGCTGCCAATCCAAAACCCTCATGGTGAAACTGTTGCTCAGATCCTGGTGGCACAGCATCAGTGCATCCAGACTTTCACCTGTAATGACTTCTGGCTTCACTTTCAGCCCTTAAAATGTCCTGATTTGAGAATAAGGTGCTGGAAGAGCTGTTTGAAGGTGCCTGATGTCACTGAGTCATAAAGTGTTGATTTCTCACTTTGACTTTTTTTTTTTTTAATCATTTAACAATACAGTCAAGAAGTTATTGAAACGAAGGCCGGGTTAATCAGGGCTGCTACTTAATATTATTTTAGAATAAAGTTTTCCCCACAAAATTCCACTTACTATTATAGTGCCTAATTTTGGTTTATAAAAGAATTCCCTAAAGACCCCACAATAGGGCCACGGAAGATGCAGGCAACATTCAGATTAAGGTTAGCAGGGAAAGCATTCAGGAAACAGTATTAGTGGCACAGAAAAGGGTTTAGATGTTAGCATCTGATAATTCTTGATCACATCTACCTAAAAACAGCTACACTGGCACAGATTTGTGTTTGCCCATGGACGGCTAACCAGTGTTTACAAGCTCTGGATTACAATGCTGGCAATCTGTTATGTCACAAATAATCTTGTTTCCAAGTGCTGAATGTGGGTAATTAGTAATCCGCTTTCTGTGAGTGTCATGGATGGAGTGACGCACTTCGCTCTTAAGAGAGAAGTAGCAATATGGCTATTGATATAAGACTGATTTAACAAAATTTCATAGTAAATGTGACTGTTTTAACAAGATTTGATGACAAAGTACACTTGATTATTTACTTGCATAGAGGACAGGGTCAGACAGAACTGTCAGGGACACCTTCCCATTGAGTCATGGTGTTCAGAAAGGAGCCCCTCATGTTCTGAACTCCTCAGAGAGAAGAATAAGTGTGGCTGAATCCAATCCTAGTCCCAGATTTAGTTGAGGGTTTATGTCTAAAAGATTATATATATGCAGTCCTTGAGAAGACCTCAACTGGCCCTAGACCGTCCACTATCTATGGAGTAAGGGTGGCTTGTAATAACCAATACAATTGACTTGTAGTCATATTTACATACTGACTATGGAAGTTAGTTTCAAATTTGGCTTGAGTTGAACATTGGCCAGCACCATGATTAGGTGGGCACCTAGTTCACAGTAGCCCTTGGCTATCTGCCTCCCCAGAATCCACTCTGAGCCGCATTCAGCCATCATGTATGCAGACATCATGACCAGACACATTCATTACAACTGTCACAGATGGTTATCACTTGAGCAGAGTTATGGGAAATGTTGGAGGGGTGGAGGAAAGTGGGAGCACACTGTCACAGTGAGCAAATATACCCCTAGAAGCTTCTTTTTGTTGGCTGATTTTATGTGGAGTTGGAAGGCAAGGCCTCACCTCCAAGGTGGTACAACTACACACAACCCAGTGGGAGGGCACAGAGCTGGTCCACAGCCCCCCACCGCCAGCACCACTCAGCAGTCATTTGGGCCCTAGGGGAGAGCTGTTGCTAAGATTTCCAGCAGAGAGTGAAGATAGGAGGGATTTTAGGTTATTTATTTCCTTCCTGGATGGGTTTACAGATTCTCCACCCCATTGTTCATATCAGAAGAGTGATACCATGGGGCTCTGGAGGCAGAGGTGGTAACTCTTCTATCAGACCAACAAAGGTTGCTAAGTTCCCCTCGGGTCAAAGAAGAAAAGCAAGATATGCATAAAAACATCTCTAGGTAGAGATGTCCCTACTTGGGTAGGGAGTTTGAACCAGATGACCTCTAGAAGTCCCTTCCAGCCTAAAACATTCTATGATTCTAAAAGAGTGATATGTGTAAAAGCAAGTTTATATGAAAGAGTACAGGCTGTTCTGCACTTGTTCTGCCTGTTCTTTGAGTTGCTGCCGAGCGAGCAGCTCAAATTCAATGTCATGGACCATGCTTAGCCCATGTACATCCAAGTCCTATCTGGACCTTAAACAGGAAGATGTCCTCACATCTTTAAATTATGAGGTGCAGTCCTAGGGAACTGATCTTATTGGTTGATGTGAATCAATTTGCTTCAGGGAAATCAAACAACGATGATGAACCAGCCAGTAAACTCTATCAGGACTGAAAAGAAGGTATGAAAAATTGGCATCATGCCAATACATATAAAAGGATGAAAGCCATTGCTAGATTCTTGTATGTATAGAATCAACATACTTCAAAGCATCTGGTGCCATGTCTATCAAAAATAACAGTACAGGTGTAGCTGCACAGATGATACTAATGCTTAAATTCTGATATGTACTATGTTTTGTGTGTAGGTCAGCTGGTGACCTATACAAAATCAAAATGCAATTAAAGATAACTTCGAAGGCATTTGGCACAATCATAACTAAAGATATTGGTATGTCTGAAGGGGTGGGGAGGAAACAAACACAGAGAAAAAAAGTTAATTAAGATTCCTGAGAAGGGAGGGAAGCTGCTTGCTGCTCTTAAAGGGACTGAAAGCTGAAGGGAGGAGCAGATCTTACCAGGTAATGAGAGTGCTAAATGGCAAAGTTTGGGCTGGAAAAAAGGTAAAGCTTCAAAGGAGGAATGTGTACAACTTGGATCTAAACTGCCTTTACATCTGTCCTTAGCAAACTCAAAGATGAAAGGATCTGTACTCAAAGGACCTGCTTTTCTGTTGCCTTTCACCTTCTGAGCTTATTTGTATCTATGCAAAGGGTATGTAAATTGCCAGTGCTCCAGTTTGGTGGCTTGTTCTCTGGCTATGTAGGATGAGCCAGCTGGGCTTCAAATACCTGGGGACTCTCATATCCTACCATATGCTGCTGATGGTGTCCTGTGCATGGGGTTCTGGTTAGGAGAGGTGAATCTTCTCCAGTGCTTTGGATGAGGTATCCATAATACTGCGATTACAAATATACATGAGACAAGATACTGGAACACTTGTCAAATTTTTGGTTTGGCTTGTTTGCTACTCTGATAAGATCCATGGCACAGTGCCTGTGCCTCTGCCCTTTTGCCTGGCTCCCCTTCATGCTGCAGTGACAGGGATGATGTCCATGGGAAGGGCAGCAGAGCAGAAGAGCCACCATGCACACAGTCTCCGTCATTAGCAGTCTTTCTGCTAATGTAAGAGGCTGGGTGCATCTGGGAATTGGGCTGGTGTGGGAGAGAGGGTGAGTGAGTTGTGGGGTCCCAGATACAAGGGTTGAGAGGGTGGGGGAAAAGGGCTCTCCTCGCCAAGGAGAGTGACATCAATTTAGTTATCAGGAGAGTATGGAAGCTGTGTAGGGAAAATACTGAAGGATCAACAACTGATGGAGGACTCTGCAGCAGAATGCCTATTGCACATTATTTATATCATTTTGCTTGTGGGACTGTTAATTATGAGACTGTAGAAATGCTTGAGAATGCCTGTATTTAGGTAGTGTGCTTCAGGATTCACTGCAGTTAAGCCCTAATTATTCCAGTGGTATTAAAGGGTCCTGTGTGGGTTTTGCAAAATTCATTTACATCCACATTAAGGCCCCTTTGCACAGTCTGAGCAAATGATAACAGAAGATAAGTGGAAAAAAATAAGTGGAAAGGAGGAAAGATTGATCTCAAAAAGAAATGAGCTTCACGTTTGTGGTCCATTATAGCGAAAGGCACAATCACCTAAGCTGACTCCTAAGGTTAGTCCTAAATATCTGTGTAGGCAAGTCCCTGGACAGTTGCCAGTGTCTCAGGGCAGATAACATCAGCACAAGTGGAGAAGAGGTCTCCAGTCTAGCCTGTGTTTTAATATACTATTAAAATAAAATGAGACAGCAATTAGTTTCTCTTCAGCTATTCCACAGCATAACTTCGTCGGTCAATTAGTATGAATAAATAAATATAGGTCTTGAATTATTGAACTGCAAATAGAAAAAGCAACTGCATTTAATATTTCACTGTTCTTCTCCTTGCTCTTTTGCTTTGCTTGGAGTTTTGACTCAGTGTTACAGGAGTGCTATTGTCTATTCTTAACTGTTTCCAAACTTTTAATTCTTCCTTAGGATAATTCTCTTACTCCAATAACACTTTAATCTTGGCTCAAGACATAAAGGTCGGATTATCGGAGGGTATGCATTCACAGAGCAACAGTCAAGCCTCTGGGAGCAACAGGGAGGTCAGTGATTTAAAAAAAGAAAAAAAAAATCAGGACATTTAAGTGCTTCTGTATGGGCTTACTAACTTTAGGTTCACGCTTACTAAAATCTTGGCCTTAATCTTTTTCTGCATGGGCTATAGAAGAGTAAACAATGTCTGATTATCCCACCAGTTAATCCCTTTTCCTAGTAAGAGAGGCAGAAACAGGGGTTGATCTGGGTTAGGATATCTGCTGTTCGTGTCCAAAGGCCCGTAGCTACTTGGGGCAGTGAAGGCCAGTCTGATCTGCTTAGGAAACTGGAGTACCACAGGCTGTAGGAACTCCCCTCAGGCTTCATGTGCTATGTCTTTCTCAAATTTTATGTGTGTGTGACCAAGAGTGATCAGTCTCTTTAGTTGCTGCATGTGGAAAAAGTCAGTCCTGCAAAAAAAATAAACCTTCATTATTATTGTAGACTTTGGTTGTGTCCAGGAGATTTCCAAAAAAAAGCAAATCAGAGCATTTTCTAACTAACAAGTTGTTCACAAATGCTAGCACTGACCTCTTTGGTCACTGGTGCCAATTCGTACGGAAATGGGTCACTACAGTTCTGTATTTTACCAAAGAGTCTGTGTGTCAGATCATGTGTTCCCTGTGGGAAATGGCCCAAGAAAATATTAAATAATAGTAGCATGTTTAATATTCTGTTGATGGGAATGTCAATGCATATCAAAAGAAGGAAGAAGTGCAACTTTAAGTCAATAAGCTGGAAAGACTGCAAAAGCTCTCAGGGTATTTCTCTCCCTCCTGAGATGCATGTGCCTTCAGATCTTTGCATTTGATTTTGGACCAAATTCTCATAGTAATGACACTCTTGCACATGAGAAGACAATGGGTTCTCCTCTCACTGCCTCTGGGACAAAGCGCAAGCAATGTCCATGACATTATTTCACTTAAGATACATATTCTGGTCCCAAACTTTAGCTAAAATGGACCACAAAGTCCCAAACTTTAGACTCAGTTAAGCATTGCAGTGCAATAGGAGGTGGATCTTTAGAACAAGTAGCACCGAGGAGCCAGTGTCCCACTGTGTGTGCTGTGAGGATTCTTGCCTTGGACTAGCTCTAGCAGCCTGAACTGCTAGCAGCTGGAACACAGCAGGTGAGCCCCTGGAATGCATCCTACAGTTAAACTTTGTCTCAAAAGAAGCCCAGCTCTCTTATTCTGAGACTGTGAAATAATATGCCCTAAGTGTGGGAAGTTGGGAGAGTTAACAAATAACCTGCATTAAAACACTGAAACTGATGAACCCTGCTGCACCAGCACAAACACTCCCCAAAAAGCCACCTGCTGCAGAGCTGCCCACTTTAAAATACAGCACTGGCAGCCAGCTGGGTGAGGGAAGCATGCTTGCTGTGGGGAGTCAGGGTAGATTTATGAGGCTTAGTAAGACACCGGAGGGAAGGAGAACACTGAGAGCCACAGCCCCAGGTCACAAAACTCTATGGTGACCATTGCCTGCCCAGGACGAACTGACCTCTGCTTCCACCCGTCCTGTGTTTCCCACTCTTCAGTTTTCTGTGCTGATAACAAAACTTGAGCTGCTTCTGTATATACTTTAAATGCATTATTTTTTCCACTCTGAAGTTGCTTGAGGCACTCTGTGAGCTGAGTGCATTCCTCTTAGATTGGCTTACTGCAGTGTATTTTACAATGTTAAATTCAAAGAGATTTGGTTTTCTATTTTACTGTAAACATTATTTTGCCATCTTCTGGCCTGCTTTTATGTTCTTGTTTCCCATTATTGCTAGTGTAAGATCTTCGAAGAGTGTGGTTTTAATAAAACTTTTAATAAAATGTTAATAAAACTTTTTCATACTGTACAGCTTTCAGGTAGAAATCATAAATGGGTCATAGCAACAGCCAGGGGAGGATATGACATAGAGTCTTGTGGTTATGTCTTACAAGCTGTGCTGTCTGATCTGCTCTGGTCTGCAGCATTTTCTCCTCTCTGCTTAGCTGCCATGGTGATGGGTTACTTGGACATACCATAAATAGACAAACTAGCAGAGCTTTCACAGAGGCAGATCATGAGGACAGTCCTCTGGCTTAGTGCACTCGAGCTTATGCATGTTTGTTGAAACTGCCACTTGAGGTTGTTGCCTACAAAGCCAGTGTGGCAAACAGCATTGTGCATCCATTCATGAGTGTACAAGAGCTTTTACTGGGAAGGCTGGGTATTAGAAACAGGCTACTTAACTCTGGTCAACCTGAAGCACAGGGTTTTACCTCCTCTGCCTGGTTCCAGACAACCTTCTGCAAACTAGCAAGGCTCCACGAGGATTCAGCCTGGTAGGCAAGTGCCAGCTTTGGTGTACCCCTGCAAAGCAGAGATGGTGTCTTAATGCCCATGATATTTGTGATACCAGAGCTCAGATGAAGGCATTACCATGCAGCCCCCCTTTCCAAGCATGGCCCAATAACAAGTTGCTGAAATCTCTGTGTATGAGACATATGCCAGACTATGAGAGAGCCAAGTCCCCATTCAAGGGGGCAAAAAAAGGATGCTCCCTGTATCCTTGCAGTGTCATGTAATAACAGGGCTGGTAGCTTAAAGCTGCTGCTAGGGCCTGTGCCTTTTTGTGAGACAATTCATGAGGTGAGGAAGAAGTCTGTGAAGACAAAATTAAACCAGAGATAGGTCAGGGCAAGGACTAGAAGAATAAGTCTTGCAATTGGAGCCTAAGACTCAACTCTTGTCTCTGCAGGGCTGGGGTAACTCACAGCATCATCCCTCACAGTGCTCCTCTGCTTCTTTGGGTCAAGTAGAAGGGCTCCTTTCCTGCCCATATGCTGAAGGAAACAAGTCTGTACACATGGTGCTCCTGACCCAAAAACCAGCCTGGTGTGCTGACAGCAGCACAGCCAGGGCATCCTGAAGAGACCACCTACCCTGTGGTGTCACATGGCCAGTAGAGTCTGAAAACCATCCCAGGAAGTGTAGTACCTAACCCATGAGAGATAAGAAAAGATGGAGCTTCAGAAAATGGGCTGAAAATAGTTTGAAAGAAAGGAAGAGGGAAGCAAGAACAGAAGGCTTTTAAGAAGGAAAAATATTTAATGTATGGAGGTATGTAGAGTAGGCCAGTAAGGGGGAAAAGAAGCAGAGACACAATCGGTAAATCAAGTAAAAGTAACATGGAAGAAAGAGGAAAAACTAGGTAGATGGAATAAATGCATCAATAAGGATGGTTGGAATTTTTAATCTGTTACATGAGCTGTTGAATATAACTTTTCAATAAGGATAGTTGCTTTTTTTAACATATTAGATGAGCTGTTATATATAATTTATTATGCTTTTTCACATTTGAATCTAAATTCTTGAAAGTAATTTCTAAGGGAAGTGATATGATTTTTACTGGATGAGATTCAGTTGGATCTGACTTACATATCTATCAAGGTATTTCAGACTATACCTTTTGCTGTTGTATTGGCCCTTTACAGAGAATAAAACATGCAGGAGAGTGGCAGGTGTCATAGAAAGGGAGAAGAAACCACTCAAAACCAAAAGTGTTCACAAAATGAGAATTTGTAGATGATGTCCTCAAAACAGATGTGGAAATACAGAGTGTTTGTGCTTATATTTAAGATATTTGTATGCATAAGGTGTATGCAAAATGCAAATAAAGATGTTTCTACTAGTGGAATTATGACAATATATCAAACAAACCCCTCTCTTAAAAGGAAAAAACCAAGGCGAGGCCAGGAAGTATCACCATTATTCAGCTGTTACACCTTTTTGTGTTGGAAAGAAGACACTGGATAGAGCTCAGTGACTAATTCACTGGCTATTAGTCCTTCATTAATTTTGCTTTCACTTCTGTTTGATTCATGTGCTACATAGCATGATTTTCTAAATAGCTTCTGCAAACAATTATTTGTTGTAGGAATATAATATTCAAACGTGAAGTTGCAAGTTAAATTACACAGATTAGTTACAGGCTATGTTTTTGAACCCTGGCTGGCTGGATTAATAGAAAATGGATTCTGGTTCAAGTATACAAGTCTAGACTAGGTTTCTGTTTTAAAAAAACACAAACAAACAAACAAATTCCCAAATGGCAACTGCAGTTTCTTTTCCTGTTACTGTAGAAGACCTTTCTGCATTAATGGGAAGCACACACACAAGGACAGAGGCGTTCCCAGAGCAGCTGTGCACCAAAACACAAAGCGGCTCTTTGCATGCTTGTTCTGTGCCCTGATTCAGTAAAGCACCTTCAGAGGCTGAAGTCCTCCTTACTTTCTGAAAGTGGTCCTGAAACACATGCAGCAGTATTGATATACATGCTTATGTTGCCTGAATTGGCATCTGTATGCCCATTGTTTTTGTTACTAGGACTTTTTCTTTATTTCCAAATATTGATGTCAAAATAGCAACAGGAGGCTTTGTCACTAAAAAGTTCAGACTTTCTAGGGATCAGCTGATTTAGCCTTGGGTCCTTCAAATACTTTACTCAGTTTTGCAATCTCACTGAAATGGGATCCTTCCTGACTGCTGTATATATATGACGATGTTCTTGTATCCTGTTCTCACCATGCTAGATTAGATGGCTTTGGTAGGTATAACCTATTCAAAATATGTTTTTCACAAGTTTGGGGTTTTTTTCCTTGATAATTAGGGAAAGAATCCACATGTAATATTGTTGAATGGTAAAACTGTCATTGCATAGGGCAGTTAAAAGTTCTCCCTTGTATGGTAGATCTTTATTCCAAATGTGCTAAGCTATGTGTAAATTGGAAGTTATCTTATTCTTCTTGTATCAGTTTTGCTGTAACTGGTCACCAATAGCTACCTGCTGTTTGGAGGATTTTTAATTTTTTTTTAAATGGCCAATGTCTGACCCTAACATTCCCCCGTCCCCCCAGTTCAATGAGAAATCTCCTTTAAAAGGTTGAATAGCCAGGTCATGTTTCTGTGACCTTTTCTTCTGTTAGTGTTGAGTCAAAACACAGAGCAGACGTGAAAATGAAAATAGCTTGTCAAGATTTACAACAGCGTGCAAAGGCTTGGGAGTGGGTAAATCTGAGTCAGAAAGAGAGGTTCACATGAATTTAGGTGATGTGATAGGAAGGTGCTACATGGACAGGGTATTTTTGAAAGACACAAGCTCTGCACCCTCTGTCAAAGCTTTCACCACAAGATGGGAGATACTCTTAGCAAAGAGGAGCTAGACTTAAGCAAACAGTGGGTCAAATCTGTAAGCTTCTTTCTTTGACCATGCCCAGGTAGTCATCTGGTGCACTCTTGCTAAGCTAAGAGTAAACAAGCACTTCCAGCTGGTTTAGTTCCTTATCTCCTGTGGAGTCAGCAGGGGAGGTAATGCATGGAAATACGGCACAACACTGAAGCATCGTGGACAGCTGCAAGGAACATACTAAATCACTAAAACAAATGGAAGAATTAACTATTGCCCATGCTCTTGTGGGCATGATGAAGCCTTTGTCAAAGTTCAGTCATTTTGGTGCTGTCCAGATTACTGCTGCAGCACCACTCTGCCCAGCAGTGCAGGTACTGGTGTGCACTTACATTAAGCAGCCATTGCCAGATAGAGGTTTGTGGGGGTGTCACCTGCAGACAAAGCTGAATTTTCATTTGGTTGCTATTCAAGAGCTGTCTTGAGCTTCTCTTGGATGTGGTGGCTCTGAAGTTGTCTTTCTTATTATTTTTTTTATATACGCTTTATTTTTTCTATACTATACTAAAGCATTCATAAAGCCTCTCCAGTACATCTGTTCTTCTTTCTGTATCTGTACCCTTATGGCCTTTGCTGTGTCTGTGACAATAGTCTTTCGTTTTTTAACATGGTTTTCCAGGCCAGGTCTGGGTGATATGGTATTGCTGAAAGCACCTTAATAATCCTGTGGCTTCTGTCTTGTAAAATCCAGAATATACTCTCTGATGCTCTGAGTATTAAATTCTTTCAGCAAAAAAAGTTGTCCTATATTTTCAAGAGCCTATTTGACTCTGCTTATTGCTACATCCCAGATTTTTGTTTTCTTTTTTAAGATTTTTTTTTTCCAGTCAATGACTGAAGTCCTCGTCTCCATTTCATCTCTTACTTTTCACATTTGCATTGTATTTATTAAGCTACCATCATTGCCTCGCTGCACAGACCTTGAAATCTGCAAGTCACAACTAATTAACATATAAAAAATTGTTTAAGTTGCCCTCCAAGCTCCAGTCCAGCAAAAGACTTCCACATGAGAATAGCTGTGAGATCATCCCATTAGGTTTAATGACCCAGAGTTTTTGACTATTGAAAGCAGTGGTACCACTACTGTCCTGAAAAATACAAGCCCCAGTGGAGCTAGATGCATGGTGCATCAGCATGTTCTCTGCAGGGGGGTGTTTGTGAGGTTGTGCTCTTTCCTACATCGTTTGTCTAACTTCTGTATGTTTTAAGTACTCAAAATTTGTTTGTTGCCTTGCTCTGTTTTGAGAAATGGGAAAATTCTTGTCCTAATCAGTTTCAGTTAAAGATACGTGTCCATCTTCTAAATCACAGTGCATGGCAGCTGCATGTGAATAGGCCACAAAATGCAGCAACCTTTAGAGGAAGACAAGAAGATACGGGTTGAGAATGCAAGAGGTAATAGTAGTGTACATATAATGGTGTGAACTTAAATGATGATGCCTTACTAAATGAGGTCATCATCTAACAGACCCTCCCCTCTACACCCAGGAGTGAATGTGTGGCTGAATTCTGATGAAATATTTGTCAGTCAGTGGGTGTTTCTTATGTTTACTCCTACAAGTATGGAGGCTAAATCACTTGTGTCAGGATGATATGAGTAAACTAAGGTCACTTTCAGCATATTTTAGCATGCCTTGGAGGCACTACTGATAAGGAAAAAGACAAAAGGACAAAAAACCAAATTAACTTTTAATTTCCCATCAAAACTCCCCCCCAAAAAAGGGCTTCTTCAACTACATTGCTGGCAAAACTAACATTAGAGGCAATGTAGGCCCTCTGCTAAATGAGGTGGGTGCCCTGGACACAGAGGATGTGAAGAAGGCAGAGCTGCTGAATGCGTTCTTTGTCTATACTACTGTCCTCAGGAGCTCCATTCCCCTGAGACCCCAGAGGAATCCAGGATAAAACAGGAGTTTGCCCTGGTTGAGGAGGGACAGGGTTAGGGATCAGTTAGGACACTTAAATATCCACATATCCATGGATCCCAATGGGATGCACCCATGGGTGTTGAGGGAGCTGGCAGATGTCATTGCTAGGCCACTCTCCATCATCTTTGTTAAGTCATGGGCAACAGGTGAGGTGACTGAGGACTGGAGGAAAGCAAATGTCACTCCAGTCTTCAAAAAGG
>JAAGNO010028078.1:0-21619 GCA_033439905.1 Ceryle rudis | reverse complement strand
GGCCCAGGCCCAGAGCTGTGAGAGCCCAGTAAGCTACAGCTGTAGCTTCGGATAAACTATTGCGTGCACGTCCTCTGCGCTTAACAGTCTTGAATATGTTTGCACTGACGGGAGAAGGATCCAGTTACTTTTTGACTGTGAAGCCTTAGCATCCGTAATGTCCGATGGAAAGTAGTTGCGGAGGTTAATGACTGTGGCTTGTTTGAAAGGGCTGCCTGCTGGCTTCCCGCAAGGCAAGGGTTGTCCCACCGGAAAGGAAAGTGAAAGTTGATTGTCCTGCAATTCCTCCTCCATAGGGTTTGTCATATTGTCTCTCCTCCTTTCAGCCACTTGCACGTACGAGTTTTTAACTGCTGTATCTCTCGAACAGTTGAATATTTTTGAATGTTCTTGTTGCCTTTATTGTCACAAATTCCTACTGTATCCCTCTTCAGCTGGAGGGGTAAGAGTGACACATAATACTCAAGATGCAAATGAGGCGTGCATTTATGCAATGATAGAACGATGCTTTGTTTTCTGTTTCATTCCTGTTATTGCTTTTACTTCCTTGACTGCTTCTTGAGCCTTCAGCAGGTGTTTTCGTGGGTCGCCCTCAGAAAATCCTGGGATCTTGTTTCCGAGTGATAATGTTATCAGCTCAGAGAATGTCACTGTGTATGGAAAGCCAGGATCATTTTGTTTTTTCCCTTTGTTTGCTACATGCACTGCTTTACGTTTACCTCCTGTGAATTTCACCATTACCTCTCACTTGCTCCATATCAGGAAGTCCTTCAGCAACCCCTCCCATAAGCCCCATCTTTACTACCATAGGGCAAATGAGTATTGCTAACAAGCTCCTTAAAGCCCTGCTTGAATGTGGCCTATGCCTGTGAGGGGCACGGTGTTCCTTGGGAACACCATTTGGTCTTATTGCAGGCATGCTTTGCAGTGCTTGCCTCTGCTTCCAGCTCTTAACAGCTTTGGAGAGAGCCTGCGAAAGGAGGAGGCTCGGAGCGCGCCGCCGCCACCAGAGCAGTGTGTGTGCAACAGGATTTCATTCACCCTCTCGAGGGCTCCTCGGCGAGGCGCAGGCAGCGGGCAGGGTGAGCTGTCGTGGGTGCGTATGCCTGGCACCCCTGCAGTGAGTGAAACCCTGGCGACCAGCCCAACTTGCAATGCAGGCGTTCGTTAATCTGCTTGCACAAACACGGTGAGCACAAACAGCTGTAGACTGATTTCTTAATTGCCCAGGAACTGGCTAGTCCCATCACAAGATGGAGGAGAATGCATTTGTCTCAAGGTGGAACACCCAGCAGTCCGCTCCGTGAATCTACTCCGTGGACTGGGAATCAAATTTTAAGGAAGTTGACTCAGCTGTTTCTTCTCTGTTTCTTCTAAGGCGGTCAAGTGAAAGTGAAGTCTGATCAGTGATTACTGGAAAAAAGTCTTTATATTTTTGTCAAGCTGTAAATAAAAAAGAATCATCTTGTGTTCTCGTGAACATGGAAGATACCTGGTAATCTCTCCAGTGAAACTCACACTGGTCCAGTGCGTTTAAACAGAACAACAAACGCAATAGCAAGTGTGCCAACAGCCTGAGTCACTCTATCTGCTTTCCCAACCGGTGTTCCCTTTCCACTATTTGATTGCTTTGTCCCGCCCTCCTCATGGATTATTACTGTAAAGTTCTTGACTTACATGAGCCGTTCATTAGGGCTGGGACTTGTAATTATATTTTGTGCAATACTGTAGTATGAATAAGTTAGCACAGATAAGATTTTAGGGGGTGTTTGAAAGAGCCAAGGATGTGCCTTGGTGTCTTTGGCAACAGATGCCCTGTCCTGACAGCTCATCTGTCACCGTCCTCCCTTACCCAAGGGTGTGAGTGGAAAAGGTGAACAACATAATCCAGAGCAAAAGGCGGGAGGTGATGCGTGCGTGTGGCAGTACGTGCAGGCTCTGACAAGTGGAATAGGAGCTGACGGGTTTCTTTTGCAGCTGGAAGTGGCACTTGGGTGGTAAGGAAGTAAAGAATGAGGTGAAGGGCAGAAACTGGAGTCGTTAGGCCGTGGACCTGATACACATTTTACAAAGGGCTGTTTTGGCTGAAGACATCACTGTGCCCACATCTGCTGTCAGGAAAGGTCAAGGGAATGCTAGCCTGATTTGAGCTGAGTTAGCTTAAATGACTCACAAAGGTGGTGTGAGGTAACTCGGATGACTTTGCCTGATGTGGTAAAAAGCAAATGTAACTGATAATATGTTCACTAAACTCATCTAGATCTTAAAGAGGACAGTGAGCCAAGGGTTCATCTCGGGCACAAGTTTCTCGATGAGTATTCCAACCCAGGGGAAGGGGTCAGTGTGAAAGCAAACAGGTTTTATTTATCTCCAGAGTCTCTGTTTGCTTCCCCTGAAAAGGAGGCTCTCTGTAGGAGAGATTGGACTGTGGATGTGTGTGGATCACCTTGGAAAGTTGTTGTTAAGCTTTGTCCTCACCCCTTGTCTTTCTTTCTTTGTGTTTTAGAGAGAGGAGAAGCAGCTGGAGCTGACCCTGGAGGCGCTCATCAGTCAGGTGGCTGACCTGAAGAACTCCTTGGTCAGTTTTATCTACAAGCTGGAGAATGAGTACGACCGACTCACATGGTAAGTAAGGTGTCTCACAGAACTGGGGGCATTGTCAGTCACTGCTGAAGCTGTTCCAGACTTGGCTCAAATGACCACAAACTATAATTAGACACCATTACCCCATTGTCAGTAGGTTTAAATTTGCTTTTCACAATTCTGCTGGAGGGACCACCGCACGTCTTCCACCAGAAAACCAGCTGAAATCCATTAAATCCATTGAAGTCCATTAAACTAGACTTGCATCTGCAGTGGCTGCAGGCTTCTCCCGCAGAGACACACACACAGTGTAAAATGAGCAATGGTTCTTTCGGTGTTTCTTGACCTCTGGTTCTTTCTGGCTCTGATATAAACTGAGCTCTTGTATTTTGCTGGTTCTGCATGTTTTACCAGACAGTTTGATAGACTTGCAAGGTGGCATTCTCTTCCTGATGGAGCATAAAGGTGTTTTAGCTGCAGCTTGATAGAGTGTCTTAATGTCTGTCACTGCAGCAAAGCTTCCCAGGCAGGTGGTGTTTATACTTCATGTCACAGAAGGCGGGAGAGGTGATGAATCCCCCAGAGACAGCAAGCTGAAGGGGACCTCCTTGACAAGATTATCAGTTATTTTGCTTCATTATTGTTCAGTCTGGATAGCCAAGACTCTTGGCTGTACTGCTTAGGAGTTAAATTGTTTCTCAGACCTTGCTCTAGAGCAGCACTGGGAGAGTTGGTGAGAAGGAAAGCATCGTTTGTGTGTATGCTACTGCAATCCCAAACTGCCAGCTCCAGTGGTACTACTTGTAATGTCCCTGGGCTATTTGCAGCATTTGAGCTGTTTTCAGCAGGGACTGGATTTGTCCATACCTGCACATTCTGCCCTGGGTTTTACTGCTTACTGTCTGGAGTAGACCGATTTGGGGATTGATAGTGTTATTTCCTCATTCTTCAAGCATTCGAGTGAAGAAGAGATAAAAGCCATCTGTGACATCCCTTTCCATGTTCTGTTCTCTTTATTTGCTTTCCCAGGCCTTCAGTTCTGGACAGCTTTGCGTTGCTCTCGGGGCAACTGAACACCTTGAATAAAGTGCTGAAGCACGAGAAGACCCCACTTCTGAGAAACCAGGTTATCATACCCCTAGTGCTATCTCCAGACCGCGATGAGGAGATCATGGTAAGAAAATTCTCTCTGAGTGTTGGCCCTGGAGTATCAGAAAGCGCTTGTAAATCTGCTCCAGCTTGCCATTCCTTGTGCTTGGCACATACAGGCTTTCACATACAAACACTTGCAGTGGATACACTTTACAGGACGTGTTCCCATTCACAAATATTTTATTTTCATGACGTCGAGGCTGAAAGAGATGGTGTTTTGTTGTGTAACTGGGAGGTCTTCTCGCAGGCTCCTGGTTTTCTCTGCTGTAGCTGTGCTGCTTCTGTCAGACATTGGCATCTAGATGTGCGCTGTTTGTCAAGGGGTGTGTCACAGAACCTCAGGCATGCACTAGCAACGTTAATTCTCTGCTTGAGTGAGAAGACGTTTCAGCTGATCATGGCCATGCTGGTGGAATTGCCCTGCAGACCCCCATGGGCTGCTCTGACTAAACAGGCACGATGCTGCTATGCCAGACAAGTTGTTGAAACTTCCCAATGCTCCCTGGATCAAGGTTTCCCCGCAGCATGCTACCAGCCTTGTTCCAGCACTGTGGCCTGTGCTCAGCTCTTGACCTGAGTGCTGGGCTGCGGGCTCTCTCTGAGGGCGGGACGTTCTGTTGCAGCGGCAGACAGAGGGCCGTGTGCCGGTCTTCAGCCATGAGGTTGTGCCTGATCATCTTCGAACTAAGCCTGACCCTGAGGTGGAGGAGCAGGAGAAGCAGCTGATCACAGATGCAGCTCGAATTAGCCCTGATGTGGCACAGGTAGGCCAAGAAGAGTTTGATACTTCTGCTCCTTAGTCCTAGGGCACAAGATGCCCTTTGACTTTTCTTTCTTCACCCTTCCATCTGACAGTTTTCTTTTTTGCTGCATCCTTTTCTGTCTGAGACTTTTGCAGCTGACCCTAGCTGAGGTTTAGTTTCCTCCACAGTTACACAAACCAGTGGGATCCAGCTTGCTCTCTGTTCACAGGAGGTGCCATCAGACCAGCCAGAGAAAGGCGAAGGCCATTCCGTCCCCATAGCACCCTCCTACATGGATTAGCACCAAGCTCTCTAGGCACTGCTACCAAAATGCTTGTTTGGTTACACAGACCCTGGGAAGAGAGAGCTTGTTTGTTTACCTTGGTGACTTGTACTGAGTTGGAGCTATCCTGGCAGTTTCTGATGGTTTTCATTTTGCAGAAACAGATCCAAAGTCTGAACAAAATGTGCTCAAATCTGCTGGAGAAAATCAGTAAGGAGGAGCGTGAATCTGAAAGTGGAGGTATGTCACTGAGGTGGAAGTGGGATACAGGGTCCAAGCAGCAGGCCTGAGAGAGTTGTGGCAAAAAAAAAATAAAATAAAAAGTCAGACAGCATGAAACATGGGAAATGCAGATGAGCAGCATAGTTGAAAGCATTCCACAAGACGCAAGATTGGCTTTCCTGGAGCCACCTAATTTGGAAAGGAGTCCTGTAGGAACAGTGAGTCCTGCTTGTGTGACCTATGCATTGCCGTACTCCCCATGGAAGAGGTGCTAAGTGTTTACCAAGAAAATATCCTAATCAACTTGGATTGATAAAAATAGCTGTGAAAATGCAATGGCAGTGAATAGGAAACCTCTTAGCTGTGTTGTGAATGAGTCCACAGCATGTTTGTTGGCAGGCTTTTGTGTGATGTCCTCTAGATGATGGCTGCTTCAGACTCGTGGTCAACCTTTTCTGGTTCTGACTCTGATTCTGGACATCCTTATTTTATTGGTCTCTGCCATCAGCTGTTCACTGTTCATGGGAGTGCTATGCACATCTCTCAAAGGTAGGGGTGTTTTTTGGTTTTTTTTTGTCACTTTTGACACACAGAGTAAGCAAGGACCCAAGCACAGGTTCCGTCTGGTTTCCAGGATTAAAAGCATAACTGAGCACATGTGTGGTAGAAAAACTTAGAGACACCATGCTACTCATGAGTGTCCAAAAGGGGATATTGCTGTTATTTATCTAAAGCACAGTGCTTGTTACCTGCTGTAGGATTCAGCATGGAAGAGCCTTTAGTGGGAACATTCTCATGGGCATGGAGGAGTTGGGTCCCTCTGTCCTCCTTCCCTGAGCAACGTATGCCCGTCTCTTGGTGGAGAAGCTCTTGGATCACCACTGCCCCTGCCTTTTGCCGGTTCTTTGACCCTGCTGAAGCTCCTGTAGGACAGTTTGTTAGAAGCTGGTCTCTATTACATGCACCAAAACAGCAGAAAAGTAAATTCAGGACCAGCTATGCTACTTTTTGGCTTGGTTGCTAAAATACTCCAAAATCGCTTCTTTTTCTACAGGTTTACGACAGAACAAGCAGACTTTCAACCCTGCAGATACCAATGCGCTGGTAGCAGCCGTGGCCTTTGGGAAAGGACTGTCAAACAGGAGACCTCCTGGCTCTGGAGGATCTGTCCAGTCAGGCCAGCCAGGAGCTGGTGCCATCATTGCAGGTGCTTCAGGCTTGCAGCAGGTCCCAATGTCAGGTGCACCAGCTCAGCAGCAGCCGATGCTGGCAGGAGTGCAGATGGCACAAGCAGGACAGCCAGGTAAGGAAGTTGCATATCTGAGAGCAATTGAAATGCAGGGAGGAAGAAAGACAGATGCAGATGTAGAAATTCTTCCCTAGTCACCTTTTAGATATACCCAAGGAAGAGGTTCCTCTCTGGCCTTAATGAGTCAGGTTGTAACAGTGGAGTAATACCTGCTTAACATTGGCTCAGAGGTTGAAGTGGACGTAGTGAGTGTAGGAATCGGTATGGAGGGAGGCCACGGTGTAGTTGTGCAGGGATCTGTGCTGGGGGGTTTGCTGTCAAAGTTAAGCTGTAGGTAGGCAATACAGTGGAAAAGTTCTATGATAATGAGTTATCTAAGATAAGAAAAAAAACAAAAGCTGTATGCAAAGAGTCACAGAAGGATTTCTTATACCAAGTACCTTCACTTAATTGTAGATTATGTTTATATTAAATATAAAGAGAAACACAAGGGCATAGCAATTTGACTTTACACGTCCAGCGCCTGCACACTTAACCGAGTTACTTGTATTTGGGAACTAGATACATGATATAATAGTTCTGTAAAGATATTATTTGAATCTTCATCTGGGACAAAACCGCCCCAAATGTTGGAATGACTAGAAAAGGAACAGAGAAACAGAGGATAGATATCATTAAGCCGTTGTATAAATCCACCGGACACCCACACCCGCAATGTTATGTGTGGTTCTCATCTCTGCTACTGGGCATAGCTTTGGAGTAGGGAGAAGAAAGTATGGAAGCCAATAAAATCCCAAGTTGCATACAGCAGGTGAGAGGGAGTGATCATTCACTACTTCCCATGATACAGAAGGATCAATGAAAGTGCACCAGTTAAAATATCAGCTTGTAGATTCAGAACAAAAGGGAGATGCTTTTCTGAATGCTAAATAATTACACCGTAGAGCACATTGCCAAGTGTGTCATTATAGATAAAGTTTATATGAGATGGAAAAGTAAGTAAGTAGGTAAGTTTCTGGATGAAAAACCGGTCAGCAGCTAATCCTGAAGATACCATATCTGACTGCCAAGTACCTGAGCCACAGCATGTTAGAAGCTGAGGGGGTATCCTGCAGAGATACCACTTCGGGCTTGCCCCCTTCTGGTATTGCTCCTGAAATGTCCTCTGCTGTCAGAAATGGGTTTGGCCTGGGGGGCTACAGACCTAACTCTGTACTGTCATTCTTATGGTCATGTTAATTGAGATTGTGGATATCAGATACCCTAATTGATGTTTTCATGTCTGTGTAATGACTGTTGTTCAGAAATGAACTTGAGCAACAATATTAATCCTAAATTAATGATGTATTTATGTAAGAGTTAGAAAGTCATTTCCACTGTGATTTCTGGCTGCATACCCACAGACGCTGTCTCCTGGGTGGGGAGACAGTCACTTCTGTACATCAAGCAGCATGCGCTGTAACGAGCGCTTGTCCAGCCTCTGTTACCAGGAAGAGTTTGTTTCTGGTAAAAGCAGCTCTACTGGGTTTCACCAAAGGTCAATCCCACTGTCCTGCTTTTGATAGTAGCCATAGCTGAGGCTGAAAGACTGTAAGAACAGAGTATATCCTGACAGCAGTTGTTGTTAAGGAATTTTGAGACAGAGTTTGGTTTGAGATCAGTGGTATAGCAGCCATCAATTTCTGCAGTTCCTTTTTGGATTGCAGCTTTGAATTGTACACCACCTATGGCAATATGTCCCACAGTTTTACTGCATGTTTTACTTAAACTTAAAAAGCAGTATGTTTTTTTTTTTTAACTTGTGCATGATAATTTTATCAAGTTTCCTTTTTACTCATATTCTGAGAAATAGCAAATAATCATTCCTCTGTTACTTTCTTCACACTAGTTTTCATTTTTTTGGAAGTCTGTCATGTCCTCCCCCCTTTGTCCCTCTGTTGGGTTTTTTCCCCAGCTGATGAGTCCTATCCTGTTTAACATGTCTTTGTGTGAAGATTATATTTTGGACCATCCTTGTCATTTTCACCCGCACCTTTTCTCTTTGTTTTCAAGACTGGGAACAGCAGAGCCACTCACAGTATTCCAGATGTGGCTGAGCCATACAGCTCACTCTTCCTTTTGGAGTAATTCCAACAGTATTTGTCTACTGATTGTTAGCACTGAAGGGATATCAGATTGCCTGCCAGTCTGCTTTGGATATGTTTAAGAAAGCTTAATAATCTTTATTCTTTTAGTCATTTGCTCATCAAATATTTTCTCATCCTGCTGCACTACAGTTTAATTTTCAGAAGTTGTCCTTTTTTTCTGTTGTAATTTGAACACACATTCCCCTTTCTGAATCAGTGTTATTTGAATTTCCCTCTGTGCTGCTCTTTAATCACCGTCTTTTGGTTATTTTTCTGATCATCTTAGTTTTGTCTAGCACTGTACACTTCGTGTAAGCTGCTAGTACAATGACTTTGAACACACTCCCATGTGTGATTCGTATCAGCAAATAGTAATGAAGCCCAAGAGCTGGATGTGATTAAGAGAAATTAAGCTTAGTAATTTAAATATACTCCCTGAGTATAAATAAAGCTACATGGAAGGGAAAACAGGCGCTTGTGTTTGCATCTCTGAAATGTAAGTGGAGATCAGCCTGGGTACTTCTGTGAGTGCTGCTGCCAGCACTTTGTGAAACTGAACAACTCCTGTGCGCCTGAAAAAAGGCTTGTTTGAAATGGTCCAAGGACAGAATCTGAGGGGAGAGCAGGAGGACACAGGAATTGTCAGGAAGATTTCTTAACAGAGAAAGATACCCATTTGTAGAAGAGGTTGACTGTATTAGGTCAGAAGCTGGAAGATGCTGTAGCAGGTAAACCTAATGTGGTAGATAGAGCTGATTTTTTTACTGCTTTTACTTTTTCTTTTTTTTTTTCCTCTCTTCAGGAAAAATGCCGAGTGGCATAAAAACGAACATCAAATCTGCTTCAATGCATCCATATCAGAGATGAACCAGAGCTGGGGAAGAGCAGTTACCAGCAGTGTTCATGCTGCAGCCACCACACCTGGATTCCTTCTAGGTCTTCCAAGTCCCTTCACATATCCACACACCATATCCGGGGAGATCCTTGGGTTTTATTTAGTGCTTAGTGGCTTGTGTGGAGCTGCTTGTGGCCACATCTGCTGGACGCAAGAAATTTTCTGTTCAGTCAGAGCAGAGGACTTTGCTTCTGGTATTGATCCCACCTTCGTACGGTCTGGCCTGGAGGACGACTACCCTTTCCTGATACAGAACCTGAAGAGCTGCATGGAGCACTCTGTTCATTGTTTCTGTTTGTTCACTTGGGACATTCTTTCTTCACTCCCTCTTGTTGAATAAAGACCTCGTTATGCACGCTGTGAGGCACTGGTGTCCATCTCTCTCTGGTCATAAGGACTCGTTTCCCTTTGGGTACAGCTACAGAGCAGCTCCTGTGGAAAATACATAGAAAATGTTGGAGGCCGAGTGCTGGAGCTGCAGGCTGATGTGTAAAGAGCTGTTACAAAGTGAGTCAGCAGGGTACAAACATAAGCAGTAAACATCTTGTTCCTTGTAAACTCATTATGATTATTCCTCAGCAAAGCAAAATAGTGGGAAAGGCTATTAGAAAGTCCACGGCAAGAAGGCAGCATTTCAGGAACAGAAGCACTGAGCTTTTGCATTCTGATGTTGCTGCAAATCCCGTCTGGATGTGATTTCACTTCCATAGTTCTCTGCTTCCTATAAAGTTCTTTAGCTACTTCAGGATTTACTGGTCACTTCCACGAGGTATTTCAGCCCGCTCAGGACTGTGGCACTCCTGAATGGGCTAGGCTGCGAGGTCTGTCCGACTTCTCTTTGGAACTGGGTATTGTGAAGCCATCCCTGTTCTACTTTCTGCCCTTGAGCTGTGACATATAGTCTGCTTAATGAAAGATTCCTCCGAGAATAAAGGGTGGGGACCAAGCCCACAACGCACTATCCTAAAGACCATGGGCTGTGTGCCTCTTGCTGCTCTTGCCTGGACTTCTCTTTTGACTCGTGAAAGCCAGCACTGTATTTTACTCAATACCATCTGTCAGCAATCTTAGGGGTGAGGAAATCTCCACTCAGCAGATACAGCCTGCAGCTGCTCCTGCACTGCTTGCCTCTCAGCTAATCAGACCCAGCTTATTTGTGGAGGCTGTGGGCTGTTCTCCCAAAACAAAACTTTCCACAAAGCTGTGACTAGGCTGGTTACCGACCCATTTTGATGTGTGGGCCTTCAAAAAGCACTGAGCTGGGAAGTAGAAAGTTGAGCTGGAAGCACAAGCAGCTTACACGATAAGTAAAGCTTCTCTGCTCTGAATGATCCCAGCAACATGTCTGCAATGAAAGGCATGAGCCCAGCCAGACCAATTGGATTGCTTTTTGCTCCCAATGAACGCAGAGCTCCTGGCTCTCCCTGATGTGAAGGAAGGGGCATGCTGCTGGCTCTGTTTTGTAGAACTCCTGGAGCCTGATGGCAGGGGAGTTGGAGTCTGCAGGGCTATGCCCTGTAATGGGCTGAGCACCGTTGGGACGGCTGTTCCCTGCTCCATATTACGTCCCTGTGTTGGCTGGGAAGGCAGAAAACTGCCCGAGGAACGTGTGTTAGATCCCTGGCACTCACCCTCCAAGCTGCCTCAGTTCTAGGGTGCTGCTGCTCTGTGTCCCCCAGACTGGCTTCCTTATAAAGCTAAAGCATCTCAGTGCGGGAGTGCTGGGGCCAGCAGCCGGCCAGGGCGACCCGGGCAGCCTGGGACACGGGCAGAGCACGGCTGCCGCCCGCGCTAACCTGGCTCTCCCCAGACCGCCTCCAGTGGGGCAGGCCAGACCTTTCACACACTTGGACGGCAGGAAGGGAAATACAGTCAGGGTTTTTTTCCGTAGATTACAGAGCCGGGGAGGCCGGCTAGGCTCGCCAGCGTAACTTCCTGCATGACACAGGCTGCCCTGAATTGGTTCTTGTGTAAATTAGAGCACTGTTGTTAAGAAAACAGTTGAGCTTGAACGGATACGTCTCTGCTACAGTGGCCAGTAGGTTGTTCCAAAAGTTGCTTTTTTTATTGCACCTTATTTTGAGTCTGCATTTCTTTAATTCCCTTGAAGTCACTGGATGTCCCCAGCCAGGGAATGAGCCTTGTTAGTCCCCAGGAGAGGAGTCGGATATTATGATCAATCTTTCCTGATCCTTTTTTACAACAAACTGAGCTGGTGAAAGTCCCTTTTGCTTTAAGGCATATTTTCCATTTTCCAGTTCTTGGCTCATGTGCAAATCTTCTTATGCATCTGTGTCCTTTGGGACACCGGACTAGGACACACTATTCTGATTGTGGAAATGGGAATTTCCACAGGGCGACTTTAAGCTCTTACCCACTTGTTGCCAGTGCTTGAATGTTTAAGCAGGGGACGGGAACAGGCCTTTTACCCATAAAGTCACAGTGGAAACTCATGGTCCACTGCTTGTCACTGTGGCCAGCAAGTCCAACAGGGATTCGCTGTTGCCGGTGTGCTGTCAGAATAAAAGCACAGCCCTGCTGGGTCAGGGCAGGGCTCGGTCTGTGCCGCTGCGGCAGAGGCACAGCAGGAGATGGGGGAAGCACGCTCTCTCCTCAAGCGTGAGACATGCGACCACGCCGAGCCCTCTGGGTTTTTTTCCCTGTCTTGTCCAATCCCCTTTTGAACTCGTCTCTTCCTGGTAGGATAATTTTGTCAGGGAGGAGGCTCATCCCCAGCGGCAGGGCAGGCGCTGCCAGGCTGTCTGGGTCCCAGCTCACATACGGGAGTGTGATGGAGAGCATGGTCTTTGGTTTGTTTTGTCCCTCCAAGCCCCCTCTCGGTACCTGTTGGGCTCTAGTACAGGGGATAGACACCTTTCCTTGCTGGCCTGGGGATCCCAAGGGCTGCAGATGGCTGGCATGCCCCCAGCTCCCAGGACAGCATGCTCTACCCACCATGACTTTTGTTTCCTTCAACGTCATCAGCTCTACACAATTTATTTCTCCCTGCTAGAAACACATCCTCAGTGCCAATTCCCCGGAGAGCATCTCCTCTGCTGCCTCGCACTTGGCCGGGTGGCTGCTGCTCTCGTTCCTTGATTGCACACGTGCCGAGCCAGCCAGCTCGCTCTCCAGCACCTAGGAGTACACAGTTCCACAAAAATGATCACAGTAGTTTGACAAGTTTATCGTTCATAATCCCTGATGATTGGTATTTATACTGCTCTGCTTTAAGTCTTTATCAACAGGATCACATATTTTTCGGTCATTATTTTGCATGGGATGACTATCGAATAGACACACCTGTTTACAAGGCCATCCTGTTTACTTTTTTTAAAATGCTGGCATAACATCAGCTTGCTTGTCACCTGGAGCTTCTCCAGGTTTCCTTGTCTTACTGAATGTCAGCATCAATCATTTGAATTTTTAAAACCAGTGTTTTGAGGTTTCTTTTTAAAGTTTTGGGATGAAGGATGCTCAGACTGATGAGGTTTTAACATTTGCCTTGTGTAACTGTTGTTTAATATCTTTCTGAGTTACTGTTAGAGTGGAAAGTGTTTCACCCTCGTGACAGGAATGCTTCATCTGGCTTCCTCCCAAATGCAGGAGTGAGATATTTATTGCCTTTCCTTCCTGCCCAGCTATCTGCAGTCCCACTGCTCCCAGCCCGTATCACGCACCCAGCCGTGCTGGGTAGTGCCCGCAGCCTGTTCCTGCTGCTGCCCTGGGCTGCCGTGCCTCTGGAGCCGTGAAGCTCAGCATGATGCCACCAATTCCCTGTGTCTGCATCCACTAATCAGCACGACCAACATCTGCCACATGTTTGTTCTCTGGTCATGGATGTGCACACAGGTGTCTTGTTTGAAAAATAAAAACACTTTTTTTTTTTTCTTTTTTTTTAACCTCACAATCTTTTAAGTGGGTGTCATTCAGCCTTTGCAGTGGAGGTGAAGTCCATGAGGTTTGAGGGGAGATGTGATCAAAAAGATCAGGAGGGCAGCTGAGGGAGGGGAACCTCTGCAGTTCTCTACTCTCTGTAGCAAAGCCAAGGCAGGAAGGCAGGGTCTTGGCATGGGCTGGGGGACTGGTTTCCATCCTCCTGCTAGGATGAGACCTTTTTGACAAAAATGTCTGGGACCAAAGAAGAAGTCTTCTGGTGGTTGGGGTGAGGGAGCGTGAACACTTTTTTATGCCAAGAAGCACCATGATGGGGTGTGTGCTGCCATAAGGTGGTAAGCCACAGCTTGTATCTGCATCCTTCCCAAAGCAGCTTCACCTGCAGCTCACAGAGGAGAGACAAGTACATGGAAACAGCTGCAAAATGTACCTCAGAACTGGCCATTGGAAAGCTCAGAAACTAAAGGGGAAATGGACAAGTGGTGGAAGCAGAAACCCCGGGTTCGCTCTCCACTTTCCCCTGGGTTCCTAAGGTGAGCTTGATGGCCCCAGGAGAGCCAGAGCGTGTCTACGTGACAGCTGGTGCCTACAAATGAATATACAGGTGCTTTGGAAAGATCCTATGGAGCTCCTCCTTCCAACTGAGTGCAATAAACCTTCAGCTGTCTTAGAAGCAAAAAAGTTAATACTTTGTACCTCACATAGTTGATGTGGTAGTAAAAGTACATGCTCTAGAGATGGGAAGTTTGGTTGTATTTCTAATATATGCCATAGAAGTAGCTCAGGCTGATGTGACTCCACAGTTTATTTCTTGTCCTTATGATACTGCAGCTCTCTGGCCAGATCCATGAACAAAGCCTTGGTGGAAACCTGCACTTAGAAATTAATGAAAACCTTCTGCAATTTGCTCAGGGGTAGACCTGTGCATGAGGAAGCGCATAAGAGTCATGCAAAGTGTGCTGTCTGTCTCCTCCGGAGGAGAAGCTTTTGTCTTCTGGGATTTATTTTGTGTGTGTGTGTTTTTTCGAGAAGGGAAAGGACTGCCTGTATTTCTGACTGAGACGCGTCTTTTCCAAAGCCAGGAATCCAGAGCTGTGGTTCCTACAGTGGCTATCTTGTCACTGCTGCTCAGATTCTGTCCCTGATTTACCCGCTTGCCGTAAGGCTTCTCCCTTGGCTGTTGTGTCCAAGCAGTTTCTGCACTGAAATAGCAGCGGTGCCGAGGTCCCACTTGGCATGGCAGCTTCCTCCCTCTGAGTAAAGACTGTGTCCCAGGGGAACTTTTGCGTTAGTTTTTTCACTAAGTGTTTGCTGGCCGTGCTTTGGGCCAAAGGGGCATCACTGCTGTCGGTGGGTGTTAGTTTGACTGCTGACTTTCCCAGGATGTTCCTCTTCTGAACCCAGACCTCCCCCTTCTATGCCGATTGCCAGGTGGCCTTGGTGGGACGTGTCCGCCTCCCGCTGTCGTGTGCCAGTCCTGGGCTCTGCCTACCCTGGCATGCAGCATGGAGGTGTGCTGCTTCTGTGGGGACTGGGCTTTGAAGCATGAGGTGGATTTTTATGTGGAGTTTATTTTTGGTGCTGGTGCAGTACTGAAGTCAGGGTCCTGCTGTGCGGGATGGGAGAGATGGCTCTTGTCTCCTGCTCTGCTGCAGCAGTGTGGCAGGACTTCAAAGCATGGCCTAAAGAGCTAATGGCAGTAGCTAATACAGGACCGGTTTGTAGCCCGCCTGAGAAATGCATTCTGCGTAAGTGGGGCCAAGGAGACATAATCTGGTCTGTCTTGTTGTTGTATACTTAGGTTCCCATGGGTATCGCAGCGATAGGAACAGCCAGTCATCGTTGTAGCACAGTTTGTTTTGGTCCAGTCAGCGGAACAAAGCACCCGGTCGTGACTCGAATGCAGGGGGCTCTGGGGGAGCACATGCCATGTGCAGCCCCACGCCGCAGAGCTTGGGGCTGGGCAGGGAGCTGGCAGCACAGGTCTGCAGGCAGGAGGAGACAGGCAGCAGGACCTGCATCCCTGGGCTGCTGAGGCCCTGCAGCAGCTGCCGAGACAGGAATGACTCACACAAAGCCTCCGTGGGTGCAGCCACCATCACTCTTGCCTGTTTGTATCCGTTTGCACTGGGAATGAAAAAAAATGGGAATTAATAGGAATGCTCCAACCACCCTTGGAGCATGCATCTCCCTCTCCTTTGCTGCTTCATATCCTGTGTTCCCTGATGTCTTGCTGGAGCTCGAGGGCAAGATGCTTGTCCCCACACACCACGCAGGCATGAGGACATCTGAGGAGGCTTGTGATGTTCACCATCAACACGTTTTGGAGAGGTATTTGCGGAAAGGAGGCCACCAGGTTCTCTGCCCACTATCTCCAAGCAGTTTACTGCATATCTCTGTTTCCCTCCTGGTTATATCTGTCTCTTCAAGGACGGACCGTTGCTCTTGGCTATCTGGAAGAAACACTGCAGCCTCTCACCGTGGGAGCTGCCCCACTGCTGCTCTCCTGTCCCTGTGCGTCTTGGACCTACCAGGCAGGCATGGGAGCCCACAACAGGACCTGACACAAGTTCTCTTATCCCTCAATTTCCTCTTTCTCCCCACCCACCATGGCTCTCAGGACATGCACTGTGCTGCTGACGGCACCAGTGGAGAACCTCAGAGTAAGAGAAGATGCCAGGCAGGCCGGGGAGCATGGCAGCAACTGAGGAGCAGGCAGCGTCCCCCGCCAGTCTGCAGCCCCGACAGGCAGGCAAAGCCCAGCCCAGGCTAGAGCTAAAACACGGCCTCATTTCATGTCAGAACAATCCCTCTTTGTGTGGCCTGTTCCCCCAGAACAATCCTCTGTTCTGACAATGTCCTTTCTGTGGCTTAGTCCCTGCAGTGACCAGCAGCGTGCTCAGCCCAACGCCTGGCAGCTTGCACTGCAGCCCTGCTGCCCCGTGGCTGAGATGCATCACCTGGGACCCCTGGCCTGCGCAGCCTCTGCTCACAACGCTGTGGCCACTTCAGGCCAGGGCAAAATCTTCACAGAGAAGTCCCCATCAAAGCCTGGACGGAGCACCTGGGAGGGGTTTTCCTCTGGCTTTGCTCCATGGGGCTGCATGGCCCCAGTTCACCACATGTTAGGAGGGCAGCCCTGGGACGCAGCTGTGGAGTGTGGCTCTTGAGTGTCAAGTCACCAGTCTGACTGTAACCCCAGCTGCCTGCCAGGGGTAGAGAAGTCACCCGACTTTGCCAAGCTGCTCTCTCAGGCTCCGGGCAGTCTGGGACAGGTTGCTGGAGCCAATCAACTCCTGTGGGCTCTAAATCCTGGAGATAAAATGAGATGGCTTCAGATGGAAAGGAAGATTCTTGGGATGAGCAGGACCAGGGCTGTCCTGTCACTTGCACTTTATCTCTTCAGGAGCATGTGCCCATGAGATAGTCTCGAAAGCTTCCTGAGAAGGGGCAGTTTTGAGGTCCCTACCAGAGGCAGAGCTCACAGAGCTGCCGTGGTTTTCTGCCATGGCACGCTGCATGTGGGCAGTCACAAACGCTGTCACTGATGACCAAGGACTCCTGTTGTGCTGTATGTCTTGAAGTCCTCAAACCTCCTGACCCTTTCCAGCCTCCCACCAGTCTGTTCTGGGCCCTGAGCTGGCCCTGCTGTGCCTGCTGCCATGCAGAGGCACTGGAGAATGTGCTTCTCCAGGCTTTTAGTCTCCTTGAGCACCTCATTCCAGCCTCTGTTGCCTGTTCCCCACCCAGGATTTCTGTGGATCTGGAACAAGCATCGTTATTCCATAAAGTTCTCCTGCAGGCCACAGGAACAAATGGCAATGGTTCAGCAGGGCCAGAGTGGGCTGAGACTTCTGCGTGACGATGCAGGACCCCAGGGTGTCACACATTGCTGGGGTGATGTTGTCAGCCCACAGAGGTGAGGATCAGGGTTCATGCTGGGGAGGCTGCTGGCTTTTATGCAGCTGATAAAGAATTCTCATGCTGGCAGGAAACCGCTCATGTGTACTGCCCACCCCGGTTGGCAGGCAAAGTCCAGCCATTAAACACACCAGGGTGAAAGTCTGCCCTCAAAGTATCTGTGTTCCATCGCAGCAGCAAGGCGCCTGCAAGCCTCCTGGTGATGCTCCTGCCTCCCCTTCCGTGTCACTGTACATCCTTCTCCGGGTGACGTTCTAAAGCGAACCTACAGCATCCTGTTGGAGCAGGGATTCCAGCAGGGTGATTTCATGCCTGCTGGCTACAGCAATGTGCAAGTTGTTTTCTGGTAGCTTGAGGGGCTTCTAGGGACTTCGGATTCCAGGACTGAAGGTATTTCTTCTGGCTGAAGACAAAGAGGACTACACCGGCAGCAATGGGGTAATTGGCCTTTACCGCCAGGGTGATGCAATCAGCATAAATAACAGAAAAAAGTTTGCACAAGAGGAGTCGCTTGGTGTCAATATCAACTGTGGAAGGAGGCAGAGCATCAGCCTGAGCGTAGCAAAGCACGTGCTTGGGCGTGGCCTATCTGCCCATCTCCATCTGCTGAAATCACAAACTGGCTAATGTCAGTTTAATTAATGGCATTTAATGGTCCTTCAGGCTCTGAGTAGTGTCGTCCATCTCCACTTTTAGTGGCCATGAAAGCCTTGTTTCGTTCTCTGAGTACAGACAGAGGTGGTGTAGGATCATTTCTTGGCTATGTTGAGGTTGCAGCATACTCCACTCGTCATTTCTTGTCACGGAGTTACAGAGAAGGCGTGCAGCAATGATGTGTGGGCAACAGTGCTTTAGGGTCCAGGCTCAGGAGAAAGGGAGAAAGGGCTTAAACAACACTGGAGAGCCAATTTACATTCAGTGTTTTCATCTGATCATAGGCAAAATTGCTGGCTTTTCAGGATTCAAATGAAAAGGATGGGAAGATCTAGAAATTATCTTTTCACTCTCAGAGTGTAATCAGGTAGGTGAATTGGCTAACTATACATGTCAAATACACTACTGAAAAATTACAGGGCTGAATGTGTGTGTGTTTAATTTTACTAAATTCATTTGATCTTTTTATTATCTTTTAGATTTTTCAAGTTGAATAATGACCATGTTTTTGCCACATAAAAAGCTCACGATTCAATTTTTCAGTACGTAAAAAAAATAAAAATCATAGTTATAAAGTAAGTGAATAAGAGCATATAAACTTACTATATAAATCAGGTATGATTAAAAATGGTATTTTAGTTCCCCAGAAAGTCAGGATTTTGAGAATTTCTATCTCTGTCAGAAAAATGGAGAAACTCAGCGCCTGGGAGGACAGAGATTCCCCTTCTCCCCACCCCACTGCACAGTGATCCTAAGCCACTCTTTAGGACTGGCACCAGAAAAGGTGCAACACCGAGAAACTGCACCAGCATCTCTCACCATGTGCAGAATAAATGATCATTACTAATCCCTAAGGTCATAACCTTTCACTGAACTTCATTCCCTTCTCATTGCTTAGTTCCTCCCGACCTTCCCATCTGATAGTCTGATAATTCTCTGAACTGATGAAGGCTTCCACATCTGTGCCTTCAGCAAGTTCTGTTAGTGCACACCTGCTTTTTGCACCAGGACAGAGCAACAAGGAGAAAGAGAGGTGCACCTCGCTCTGCAAGAAACAAGAAGAAAGAAGACAAGGACAGAACAGAAAGGAGGAGTACAGAGACTCACACCCACCTCCATCTGATCAGATCTCCATGTTGAGAAGGACCAGCGAGACCCTCACTAAAGCTACGGTGGAAATGGTGTGTTGTTCTCCAGGATGAGCAATGGAGGAAGGAACTGGAGCCTGGTGCAGCCCGGGCTGCTGTGACCAAGAGCACAACAGACACGTTTTCTCCTGCATTGCAGATGAAGAGTTAATGACCCCAGAGGGCTTTGCCAGCAGGAGTGGCTGGTGCAGGAAGGACACCCTTGTGACATGATCAGCTCTGATTTGGCCACCCAGACTGCAGGTAGAGACACACTTGGCTGGCTGCAAAGAGTTTCTCTCCCAGATCTCAGGTCACAGACAGGATTCAAGGTGGAAGCAGAACATTATCCATTAAAAGTCTCTCTCCAGACACTCGGGGAACATGAGCCTGTACACAACAGGTCACATCACTCTTGTCTGGTGTCCCTCATCCTCACCTCCCTAATGATGGAGGGGTTCTATTTGCTATACATGCTCGTGCTACCCTGCTTCCAAAGAGGATGGAAGGCAGAAACCCAGATCCACAACACACAGCAGATTAGTCGAGTCCTTGCTGGAGGCCTGTCCTCGAGGGTTAGGAGGAGACTCTGCATGACACCTCTAGCCAGCCACAACTGGGCCAGCACGGCACCAGATCCACTCGCCTGCAGCCAGGGTGCTCCAGCAGATCAGGGTCCCTGCGCCATCCAGAGCTCCTGTCTGGGCTGCTGCAGCTCTGGGGACGTGGTGGGAAGGGGGCACATCAGAAAGGCAGACGTGCAGACAAAGGTAACCTGTCAAAGCAAGTGGGTGTGAAAAGGAAAAACAATTAATAGAGGAGGAATGAAATGGAAAAAATATATTTGATGCGTAGGAGAAGTAAGGAGAGAAACAGAAGATGCAATAGGGAGGAAAAGTGAAAGACCAAGCAGCACACAGCAGTAGTGGTGAGGCAGCAGACACAACAGGGAAGTAGAGTCCAGGACTGAGGGAGGGAAGAAAGAAATTGAATTCAGAGAAGAGGATGACCTGGAAATTTATTCCAATAGCAGGAAGAGGCTGGGCTCTGCAATTTGGTGCTCATTGTCAGAGCCTGACAAGCCTGCCAGCAAGGGTGGATCCAGAAGAGAGAAGGAATGCTTGGAGAAAGCTGTAAGATATGGGATACAAGGAGGAAAAGCACCTAGTAGGGAGTGTGAAGGAATCCACTGGTGATGTCTCATTTAATGACAAACAGCATAGCAAATTTTCCACTGAACTGGACCATGAATCAACTAAAAATAGAGTAATGGCGTAAAATAAGAGGACAAAGAAGGAGTGAAGAACAGCAGGCGAGACTGATGCCTGTACTTAACAAGGGAGAAACAGCGATGCAGACACCCGCAGGCCAGCCAGTCTGATGTCAGCAGCGTTCGGTTAAAGGGTAACTTGGCACACGGACCAGAAATGAAGAGTGGGATAAAACGCAGTCTGTTATGTCCGACTAACCTATAGTTAAAACCCCCTTTCTGTAAAGCTATAGGTCCCATGCAGGCTGCAGGGAAGCAGCTGGGAACCTCGCGTCCAGTTGGGAAGCTTGGTAGATGCTAGGGCAGAAACCAGCACAGGAATTCCATGTGGGAAGGAGTGGTTAAGGTCAAGATGAAAGCAGAGCCTGGTGAAAGGGAGCACATCAGGACACACAGGAGGTTACTACTGAGGTACTTTGTAGATGTTCTTACAAATTGTTTTCCTTAAAGACTGGCACAAATATTAGGTGTAATCTGATGAAATCAAAATATTTGTTGTGTGTTAGCACTCTAGGGGAGAGTAAAGGAATGCTGTACCACCAAAAAAAGGACATGAGAACCACCAGGAGCGCAGGTCTTCATTTTGGAGACCTAGTGAGGTCTGAGCCATCCGTGAGACGGGTGAATGCAGCACTGGCTGCACTGGAGTGGGAAATTCTCTTGGGGTGAGCACAAGGTCTGCAACGACTCCTGGTCGTGCATCTTTAGAAGAAACTTGAAGAGCAGTGCAGCCAGAAGAGTTACCATGGCATTAGGTACAGGGAGAGGCTGGCTAGTAAGAAAATGCTGGAAAAACTTGTTTAGTCTTCTGTGTAAAGGCTGAGAAGGAGATGATTTGCTGTCTACAAATATGCTGGAGCATAAATACGAAGGCAAGCACCTATGTGAGGTGAAAGGCAATGCCGGCACAGGAACAAATGGATATTAACTGTCCATGCATCAAATTAAGCTGGAAATGAAAAGACGATTCCTAACAATTAGAAAAATGAATTCTGAAACGGCCTTCAGATCAGACAAGCTCAAGTCAAAGCCCAGCCACTTTCTGAGATGAAGCTTGATAAGTCTGTGAAAACACAGGATGAAGTGGTGCTGGAAGCAGCATGCAGTCAGACTTGATGTCTCTCCAGTGTCCTTCTTTCCTAAGTGCTTGTGATAGCTGCTGTGATGTCACCGGGAAAAAATGAGCATACATGCCACTTGTTTATTGATCTCTAGCTGATTGTTTCCTAAAAGTGTAAGGCTGGCAGAGTTTAACTGAGCACCCGAGTTGAGGGCCTCCCTCTGCTGACCCCGCGATGCTGCGGGGGGGATGTGCAGCCCACAGGCTGGGACCCCCACTGCCCACAGCCTGGCACCCCTACTGCCCACAGGCTGGACCCTCACTACGAACAGGCTGGCACCCCCTTTAAAGCAGATGTCGGGGAGGCACCGGGAGCAGCTGCACCTCTCGGCAGCAGAGAGCGCAGAGGCTGGCGCGGGAGCGGTACCAGGGCTGCC
>JAAGNO010028077.1:0-89178 GCA_033439905.1 Ceryle rudis | reverse complement strand
TGTTCTCTGAATAGTTCTTTAATTCACTTGTAGAGAAATAGTTGAATTGTACGTAGTATGGCAGTCTTACAGAATTATGTATAGAAAACATCTAAAGAGCTGTTGGTGGCTTGCAGGAACAGAGTTCTCCTACGGACTGCAGCAGCAGTTGTTCTGGACTTGTAATTATCTGACAGCTTTTGCAGCAGCAAGGGAGTTCGATCTGTTTGGCGTAGCAACAGTAGACATAAGTTACCTGGGAATAATGACCTTTTCAGTAAAATGTGTTTTGTAGATCACGTATTACTCCTAAAAAATCCTTAATTAGGTACTTTGAGCCTGCAGTTATTACTGAATTTAAGTGAATACTGGGAAACATGAAACCTGTCTGTCAACCGAAGGCATTACTGCTGGTTCATCATTTCTGAAACGGGACCAGTTTCGATTACTGCCTGGGCACTGGAACCATGCTATGGAAATGTGCAGTTATGTACTAAAGCAATTTTATGTCCTGCCTTCTAGATTAAGCAGTTAGAAGAAGAAACTCCAGCTGATGGTCCGAGAACTGAAGCTTTGCCTCCAGCTCGTAAGGAAGGGCATCTGCCACCGCTGTGGTGGCAGTATGTCACGAGACCCCGTGAAATACCCATGTAAAAGCGTTCTTGCCCGAGAGAGCTGAAGCGGGCTGGCTTCTGGAGGTAGTTGACATGTCAATGACCGCATGCTACTCTAAGCAGTACAAGAATAAGTACTACAGAAGTACTATTAACAAAAACTACTAGGAGTTGAAGTAATACAAAATAAAGCTGAATAAAGTAAAGAGAAGTAATTTTTTCTGATCTATTGTTCTTTATCATGCGCTCACTTCTCTTCCAGTTCATGCAGTGCAGAATATGTCAACATCCAACTACCCTACTGAAAATGCCAGAGAACACTGACTGGCCTGTGAAGAAGTCTTAGTGGGCTGCTGACACCAGAGCAAGTTCTGTTGCAGCTTTCACAGTAAGAATTAGAAACCTCCACTATGAGACTGAAAAAATTGGCCATGTAAAACTCACGTTCCCAGGGATGGAACCCGAGTTTAAAGGGGTGAGAGAATCAGATGTACCAGGGGCCTGGATGGAATGATAACTGACTGAGAATAACTGTGGCAAGAGCCTGCCTCCTGCTGGGGAGAAGAGGGAGGGAGTGGATAAAAATTAGTAAAGCAGCCTTCTAACTTACAGTCTTGTACCTTGCCTGGATTTAGTGTTAAACCTGGAGTTTCAGGATGCTGACAGGAGGAAACCGGGGCTTTGGGAATGGGGGATAAAGACTTCCTGCCCTTCCTCCCCACCTCATTAAGCTCTTTGCTGGATTTTTCTCTCAGTTATTGTATCTCACAAGACCTTCCTTACACTGTCCAGCTTTCTTGCTGGCAGGGATAGCATTGCAGTAGGGCACGAGCAGAAAGCTCCTCCCCATGTAGGCTCAATTCTAGGTAACTACAGAGGTGTTTCAGTGAAAACAAATGGCCTCCTGAGGAACATGGCTCTTGCACCCACATTTAGGGGCAGACAGTTCTGGCAGGCAGGGCAGTACAAAAAGCTCTTTGCTTCTGGACCTGTTCCCAAAGCACCCATAGAAGATGGGGGAAATTTTACTAACACTTCACTAACTGCCCTGTTAAAGGAGTAGATGGGATAGAATCACCTAGTAAAAGCTCACAGGAAAACCCCGTCTCTCTGCCTTACCCTGGTCTTCACCCCAGGCTGCAGGGAAATGGTACCTCCTCCTTCTTCAGCGACCTTGGTGTCTGCAGAGCTGTTTGACATATTCTCACTCCTTTCTCTGACTGCTGTTATGCAGTAGGTTTGTTCCCCCCTTCTTAAATCTGGTGTCACAGAGGTGCTACCACCATCGCCAATGGGCTGAGCATTGCCCAGCAGCAGGTCCTACTTGGAGCCAGCTGGCATTGGCTCTGTTGGACATAGGGGAAGTTTCTGACAGAAACCACCCCGTAAGCTCCCTTGCTACTATACCTGGCCACACAAAGCCAATGTAACAACAACTCGAAACCTCTGGATGAAAATGAATCTGTTGCGGTGACAAGGAAATAAATCAGGCCAGTGTGTGCTAGGTATAAGTGGGAGCAACATCCTCCCTCTCAACCCTTTTTTCCTGAGAAAGCTGAACCAAAGTGAGTCTTCAATCACTCAGGGGCAGGTGGGAGCTGGCCCTGGTGTTGTGCTTGATGAATTCTAGCTGTAAGCATGGGCAGGGTTGACAGCAGTTTTCCTCTAGCAAAAGGAACTGCAGTCCAGCACTGTAGCAGATACACAAACAGGGTGAGTTATCTGCTTTCTGGCCAGGTAACAGAGTGAGGGACAGAGAAATGTCATCAGTTAGCATTTAATGGGAATTTCCAGCACTAGCACTGCACCTTAGTTCTGCTACGACCCTTCCAGTGCACATCAGTAAAACAGCTCAACGTGATTTTATTTACTTATTTTTTAATCCTCTCTTGCTTCTGTTACACGCAGATGGAACCTGATGAAGGACACTATTGATACCCAAAGCTCTGGAAGCAGGAAGTGTTTAAGAAGCGAAATACAGAAGTTTTCCATCAGTTCTTTATTTATAACGTAGGCTTAAGCAATCATTACAATGTAGAAGGGAGACACACTTACAGCAATTATTTATACCAGTTTAGAACAAAAAACTGCACAGGGAGAGGTCAACTCTCAGTACAAACTAGCAACTAAACCACAATAATTTACCATTAGAAACATTTTATTTTTTAGCTGTGACACTGCTTTTACAATATGCAAAAACACAAACAATAGAACTATCCAAAGTGTTTTGTCACATTCTTTCTACATTGAATTTGGCAACATTTTATATTAAATTTTACTGATTATACTAACGTTTAAGAACTAAACAAGTGAAAAGCTGTACTCGGGTACAGTTACATCCATTTATTTCAAAGGTTTAAATAACACTTTTAACTATTGAGATTATCTCCTAGCAGTTTTTGTTTATGCAAAAACCATCTCAAAGCCTCATTTGCACAATGCATCAGCTACTGTATCAAGATTGGTGGGCTACACCACAGGCACTACTGTTTATTATATTCTGTAATAAGGAGCTTGTTTTTCAAAGAAAGGAAGGTTTAATATTTCTAAGAATCATGCCTTTTTTTTTTTTTTTTTTCCTTTTAAGCCATAACAAAAAAAAAAAGGTTAGCAACCACAGCAGTGTAAAATGTTATATAGAACACAGTGACTACACAGTTACTAGAAGTTTCACATCCAATGCAGTTATGTATTAAAGCATAAGAGGTTATGTAGGCAAGTCTAGAGCTAACAGAAATCTGCAGAGCATGTGGTGGAAACTAGCCCCTTGTATATATTATTTGGTGTGTTTTTACACAGTCCCGGATGCACAAGTCTGGTGTCCATCCACACATGGGTCTGCTGTGGGTGGGCAGGTGCCATCCTTCTGGACTGTCAGATGAGAACACGTGTTGTGCCCTGGGGTCTGCATATTTCTATCAGCTTTAGGAGACGGGTATTGCAGCAATAACTTACTTTTACTTTAAGGAAAAAATCCAACTCTTAATAATTCTATCAATAGCGTTCCAAAAAACATGACTTAAAGTACAAAAAAAGAGAACATAGTGGTCAGACTCCCGGTATTATCAAAAACCCAGTATCTCTCCCCACCCCCCACCCTTCACCCCTTACTTTTAGGTATTTATGAAAAGCCAATCAATTGCCCTTTAAAAGAAGTTAAGAAAAACAAGCCCCTGTATTGGAAAGAAACATTCGCAGTTTACTGGATCACAAGCTGGTTACACCTGTCAAATTGTTAAGTGTTTTCTCAAAATATTTGGGCTTTCCAAGGTGCCCAGCCTGCTGGGCACAGTCAGAAAAAGGCATTTTGATAATATCTAAGAACTCCCTGCTTGCATTTTAAAAATGTTTTCACATTTGTAACTGCCTTAAGCCTGTCGTCCTTGTTTGTATTCAGTGAACGGATGAGTGGAACGAAAAGTGAAGGTGGAAGAACCAAGCCTACACAGTTAAGGCTGCATGCATGTGACTGAGAGTTGTTGCTGTGCAGTCAAAAAAGAAATGTGGAAAAAACCCAGTCTTTAAAACACCCTACAGAAACAAAACACTGCAATCCAATATGGCTTATTCTGATGCATTTACCATGAAGCTACTAGTAATTAATCCTACTAGGCTACTTTTGTGCAACAGCATCTGCTATTTTGATGGCGTTTCCCTCCCCCTACTACCCCCCAAATACTCTATCAACTGCAGGTTTCTTCCTTGCATTAAATATTGCTTTTATTGTCAATTTTTATTCGTGCTTTTCGAACTTTTTTTAATACTTAAATGAGGACCTGTTCCTTACACCTTGACTTAAACTTTAAAATAAGTCCCATTGTTTTGTTTTGTTTTGTTTTTTTAACCTCACTATTACAAGGCGCTCTACAAAAGCTTGCAAAAAAGCCAGATTTTCTTTAAATCCCTTTGCTGAAGTTAACTACAAGACATTTTTTTTTTCTCCTATGATTTAAAACTTTACAAACAGTTATAAAAAAGGTAAATGGGATTTGGCACCTCCAGAAAAAATTAAAAGTGTAACTTAGATCCAAAAAAATGCAGAAACAAAATAATTGATATTTACAAATTAAAACACTGGTGAAGATTATGTCTTACTACGCTCTTTCACCTTGATTTCTCTTTTAGAGTACTTCCAGACTGTCACCGAGTATCTTAAAAAATGCATTGATTACAGATTGGAATGGATAGAAACAAATTAATTTCCTCACAGTTCCTTCTCGGCAGCTAGTACTCTGGCAGCTTCTCCGCTCCTAGGAAATACGAGGTGCTGAGCGATCATTTGTGGTCGTCTTCTTCAGTTTGACGCCACGCCGAATGGCATTCAGCATATCTTCACCCTGTGGGACGTCCCCAGGACTCAGCTCTCCGGGGTCGAGCTCCGGCTGGCCCGTGGGTGTGAGGGTGCTGACACCATCCCGGTCGCTTTCTTCCCCCTCGCTCTCAGGAACCGCTTGCCTCTGCTCATCGGCAGCACTCAGTTTCTGGCTTGATGGCGGAGGGTTGACAGATGCTTGTCCGCTCCATGAGGATGAGGGTATGTTGGTGACACCTTGCCCACCATCTCCTGCTGCTGGAGGCTCAGGACTTTGCTCGGGACTTTCTTCTGTCCCAGCGAGGGTGCCGGGCAGCCCCCCTGGGATATCGGGGACAGTCGGCGTTTTGACGGGAATCACTGGCGTCTTGATCGGAATCGGACCTCCCCCTATGGTGCCGCGTCTGACTGAAGGCTTGGTGGAAGGGGTCCGTCTGATGGTGGCGACGCCGGGGGTGACTATGACCGGTCCAAGCGTGGTTGGCAGACCTGCGGTGGAAGCAGGACGCTTGGTTTGAAACATTCTGCGATAGGACTGGCTAATGTCGCTGTTTCTTGGGATGGTGGAAGATTTGTCAAACTCTTGTTGTTCTGCCTCCTGGTCACCACTCACAGAGAAATAATCATAATCTGAAACTGATGCCATAAGATAGAGTCAGGAACAAGCTGGAGAAGACAGCTGAGTCACGTGAGTAAATCTAAAGTATGTATAAACAAAAAAGCCTGCAGGTCAACATCAATTAAAAGAGGTTTCACCTCTAGGAGGAAAGCCTGAGGGTGACCAAGATTCTCAGACTGCGTGGCTGAAGGCAGGCAGACTGACCTACAGCAGACTGACCCTAAAGCTGCACCATGCCCACATCTCTTGTGAAAGAGAACGAGAACTATACACAGCACCTTCTCTAAAAAGCACTAATTAAGTAATGAAGACTCAATGTTTGTTGCCAACATTAAGATACCAAAACCAGCATACTACAAGCCACATGCTACCACCTGGAGATACAAAGAACGTCGGTGACTAAAAAGTGTACTTTAGACTAGGAAATGGGGGGCTCAGGGCACTGTGTATCTGTGACTTCAGCAGCAAATTTGTTTATTTTGTAAACATAATAAATCCCAGCTGTCAGCTCTGAAAACTCAGCCTCAGCTTTAATAATCGCACCAGGTTCCTTCCTTCCTATGTAAACTGCTGAGCCAAGCTAGGCCCTCCACAAGCCCTACTGCCTCTTGTGATAGCAGAGCACAACCGACCTCAGCTGAGCAAACACGGCAGTTGCTGAACGGCAAACACCAAACTCGGTCCCTCTCAGCTTGCTGCTGGTTCTCAAATAGAGTCCAAAACCCAGCACCTTATTGCAGCTTCCCAGTTATGCCCAAGTCAATGTCCCAAATGGATTATTTTTCCACTTACAAAATTTCTGCTTAGGTAGGAAATAAAAGGTCACAACAGGAAATGAAGAGCACGTTCAAAGTCCTGAATCTGAGCAGGAAAGCAAAGCTCTTGAGTGTGTATTTACTGAGGCAATAGCTTAGAAAGGACACTACGACCTCAAGAAGCGTTAAGATGCAACACTAGAGTCATTCTGCTTAACCCATGAAATATAATTCCAGCATCTTCCTTAAGCTAAAACTCATTCTAGTAATGCACAAGAAAATATGCTTGTTCAGTACACTATGCAGCAATCTGGGTTTCTATTTAGTCAATAAATCCAGGCTGCATTCCAAGCTGGAAAAAACTTCACAACAGCAAAGTGATAGCTGCTGGCACACAGCTCCTTGGCACTGCATGGTAAGTGTATGATGGCCAAGCTGGGAACACTCAAAAAAAACCCTCTCTTGGATAGGTACCTTGAGATGGGATCGTGTCCTCCGAACAGCACGGAGTTGTTGTCTGGGTGCTGTAGCCACTGGAGCACTGCAAGGAATCCCGACTGCTCCTCTGGGTGTCCAGCTGCAGCCCTCTTGTCAGAGCGAGCGCCAGCTCCTCGCAGGCCTCCATCTCCTCACCCTGCTGGTTACACACAGGAAGGATACTCATTACGTCTAGAAGGGTTAGTCAGTCTTCATCGACGTTTAGCTGCCTCTCCTCCCGAGCAGAGCTTGTCACCATCACAGCTCAACAGGACTGTGACCAACCATTTAACAGGGCTTAGAAACAAGACAGTTCTTGGGATGCCCTTTCTATACAAATACCAATACCCAATGACACGGGGGATATTCTCTCACGCCTGCCCAATTTCCACCGACCACACCAACACCACACCAGCACTGCCTGTCGGAGAAACACACGCCAACATAAAGCGCATCAAAAACCACTGGCAGGAGAGAGCACATCCATTTCCTTTGCACCAAACTGTCTGAAATTAGAGCTTCACCCGTGTGGCAGCTGACACCGTCATGCTCCGAGGTCTCTGGGCCTCCTCAGGGGCTGCGGCTGGCACCGTCTGAGCTCCTCCATTGACATCTGGTTCGCGCTTTTCTTTGCGACGTTGCAACGTGTTCACCATCGGTTGATCGTATGGGCCTGGTTTGGCCCAGTCCTAAGAAAATGTGCTTGTTAGTGAGAGCTTTCTTCAGTAACTGTGCTTTAATTACTCGTAAAACTATGCAAAAGGACAATCTTAATGCAACAGATTATGTAATAAACTGGATAGCCCTTTCTGAATAAGGCCAGACAAATTAATTTTGAGGATATTAAATATCTTTGCTTATAAAACCCACCTCCTTTACTAAAGGGAATCTAAATTTCCTTTTCTACCTAGATGATCTTATAGGAAGATATTTCACACTTCAATACTGCAGTTTTCATTAAATGCAATTCCATTATGTTAAAGCCTGTATTTTCAGAAATTCAAATGCAAAAATCACTGGCATACAGCAGAAAATACATAGAAACATCCAATCAGCAACGTAACTTCTAGATGTACACAAGTTCTAGAATTACGTGCTGTTATGCACGTGTTCAGTTCTGAAAAATTAGGCTTGAACAGATTTTTGATACGCATTAGAGGTGCGAGTTACTCTGAGCAATTTCTCACTTTACTTACTAGCTGAAATGTAGTTTATAACAATGATCTGTACTGCAGAAGGACTAACTTTACTCTGAATTTCTGGTGCCAAATTGGAAGCAGCAATTCCTCAGGCCACGAGGGCTATATTCACTCAGGGCTCTATTAAGCAAAGTCCTGAGGGTGTCCAGAAACCACATGTTGCACACAAAGAGCAGGACTGATCAATCAGTGACCTGTGCTGGGACACAGAACCACCGCTAAGCAGCACCAGCTCCCCAAATGCGAGCTGCTGCAGGGGCAAGCCCAATCCTAAGATAATTTTCCCCCACCAAGACAAGGGATGCTTTAAAAACAGAAATAGAAGTAACAACTTGTGTGTGAGAATGGGCCACACCCCCCACCACTGGCAGCAGCTGGCGGCTGGGCAGCCTCCGCACAACCTTGGGGGTTGGACTTGGAAGATCTCCAAGGTCCCTTCCAACCCCTAACACCCTGTGATACCTGAGTGATACCTTCTGGTAAATAATTAACGATGGGCTGAGACCACACTAGATTTTTACTGACGTGTCTCAGCCCAAGGTACAAGAAGTGCACGGTGGCTGTCCTGGCAGCAGCCCCTTCTGCAGAAAGCTATTCTGGTTTCATTAACACATACGAAACTCTGCTTTGCCTCAACAGCTGTGTCTTTGCTCTAAGTGTTTTGTTGTGAAATATACTGGCAAAGTGCTTCTAGCATAGACACAGCTGATGATCCTGAAGCCCCAGGACCAATGCGGCCATGCTTTGTGTATGTCTCAACAGTCTCCAGCTGCTGGAGAGAGAGATTAGGGGGATCTGTAACAAGGTATCTCAATTTATATGTGTAAGAAGGTCCCATGGTGCATACACACTATCATATAACCATCCACAGGCAACTAAGACCTGTGCAGCTATTACGGACTGCACATGAGCCTTGTGAAGATTCAGGGCAACAGACAACAGACCTTCTCCACTTGCTCTGGGGCAGAGTCTCCCAGGGAGATCACCTGGCAGTGATCAGAGTCAAGGCTCTGGCAGAGCAGAGACATTCTGATGCCAAGGAAGATGCCTGCAGATCAAGTTGGAGCAATTGAAAGAAGTTACTGCGCTCTTTTTTGGTAATCTAACCCAAGACAGCACAAGCTGGATGAGCATTTTCAGTCTGTGGCAGTAAGGCTGGGATAACTTCAGTCATCACTTGGGTTCATCTGGTGATGAGCGCCTTCTTAAACCACCCCAGCTAGATCTACAAGAGCGTGCCTGCCTACAGGCAAGGTGGGGGCCAAGCACAGCCGCCACAGTGAGAACATCATGTCATTCAGTGTATGGTCTCACTAAGCTCACTGGATACCAAGCCTGCACTTCCCTGCTCAAGTGAGTGCTTTGACAGTGCTAAACAAGCTCTTTTCTCGCTGAATAGAGCCCAGAGTGCTTTCACCAATGTTCCCGAGTTAAACCTTTCCTTCCTACCTAGATGATGTCAGCTCTCATATATTTTAAGCAGTGCCAGAACGGACAAGGTCATTCAGAAATCCCCACTACCGGATTTTAGCTCTCTGATTATAACCATGCAGTGCCCATTCAGAGTGATATTAAACAGAGCGAATCAACGAGTAATTACACGGATTGAAAGGTAGCAACAACCACCGTGTACACACTTGGTATGAAGAGGTGAGGACTGCCACAACAAAAGGAACACAAACCTTCCAGCTAGGGATCTTAGATGATGGTAACATGCCTGGCCCAATGGTGTAATAATGAACGTAGTCTGGAAGGAGGGCTGAGGGAGCCCGAGTCCACGCGCGGGAGACAGGCGGGAAATGAGGGAAAGGACCTGCACCAACTGAAGCTACGGATGGGTCACTTGATAAACTACAGTGATAAAACCCATTAGACAACTGGAAATAAAACAAATAAACAAACAAAACAGAGAAATTAATATAAACAGAATGAATATGAAAATATACTGTGACTGATGTTCTAGGGAGAAAACTTCTGTTTCTTAAAACAAAAGAAAGAAAAATCTTAGCTTTGCTGCAAATAAACAACAGAAAATTGATACAATGCTCAGTTCAGAAGTGAGATTGCTTGAAAATTGTTATCTGGTGTAACAAATTTCAGACATCAATCTGGCAGTCATTGTCTCTAGGCTGAGCAGCTTTGCCTTCTGTCCATGAAAGCAGCACACTGTGAAAAAGCCTTTGCAATTTGGGTACCCCAAGGACTGCAGACATAGAAACAAAACATTTCCCATACTGGAGGCATTTGCACTGGTGGCATTTATTCTGTGTAGCTGGACAGAGGGGAAACGTACACAGCCTTCAAACATGACGTGTTCTGGCTGTGTGATGAGATGGAAGAAAAAAAAAAAAAGAAAAAATCAACAGCAAGGATTTACCAGATGAGAATGGAGACCACTATCACTTCCTCCCCCGACAAGAGTGTATCCCTTGGAATTCATTCCAACTGTGCGTGTTTTGTTTTCCTTTTTGTTTTGGTTAAACCCAAATGCCATTTGCTCAGTGTAATATGTGCTACCTAATGGGAGAGAAGGGAGAAGCCACAAACAAACCTGGGCAAGATGCTCTTTTGTTAGGCAACCATCTGGGTTTGGGCAGTGTTCCACAATCTCTTTGAGTACAGAAGGTGGACAATGGGCTTTTCTTAGAAAATTTACCTCTGTAAGATGCCCAATTTGTAGCTCCCCCCTTGCAGCTAGTTTAAAGTCATGTGTCGCTGTAGTTTATTCAAACAGATTTGTTTCTAAGGAAGCGTGCAACAGTTCCTATTCTCATCTTCACACAGAGGAATTCTGGCTGCGTCCCATGCATGAGGCATTTTTTTGTCCAAATGTTGCTGGGTTTGGATAATGAGCTAGTACATTTCTATGTCTTTGAGATGAAGTTTTTCACCTTATCTGTGGAGGCCCAAGCCCCCATGGTGGAGCCTGAGCTGACTGAGGTGGGGGAACTGCACTCGCTCACTGACTGGCAGGTTTCAGAGGCTTCTGAAGAGGCAGAGCTGGACGAATTCTGCAGCGTAAAACAGCACCGCAACGCAGGGAAAGGATACACGAGCCACCAAAGAAGAAAAACAAGAACAAAAACCACAAACAAACAAACAAAGAAAAAAAGACAAAAAGCACATACACAGAAACAGACACAGGAGAGAGGGAAGGATGAGAAAAGCAAAGGGTTAGGGTTTTAAAAATCAATTAGAAACTGCTCAAAACCATTGCTAATGTTCAGGAAGTCTATGAGAAACAAAATAAGCCATTTGCTTAATGTGAGAACTGGCCACGCTGCTTGAGAATGAGGGGATCGAGGCAGCGATCGCAACTCCTCGTTGCAATTTCAGCATCTCAATACTGTTAGCTGCCTCAGAACAAGAAGCTGAGGGAACCTACTGTCCAAACATGCAATATACTGAGACAACTAAGTTATACACAAAAGCAGATCATAAGTACTTCAAAGACACAAAGTTTAGATTTAAAACACAGAGCAGCAAACATCACTTACATTCAAAAGGTCTCAGATATTCTGATCTGCAGAAATGCTTGTGAAAAGCCAATCTGAGTTCAAATATTATGGAACAGAGAAAGAAGTGATACTTACCACAACTGGAGGTTTCCAAAGTGCATAAGCTGTATGCATGTGCCTCTGTGGGTAGTATGCATACATCAAAACCACTCTGACTCAAAACTTTTCTGCCCAGAAGCCAATATGAAGGGACATGGACCCTGCTGAGTGCGTAAGTGGTGGCATTTGCTTGCCACCTGCTTTCTCTTAACAGCAGAGAGAGAAAATATCAGGGGCTTGGATGGAAAGTGAATGAAAATGCAGGACACAGAGCAATCATAAACCACCTCAAACATTTTGCTCTTAGCTAGGAACTTCTTTTTCCATTTTCAGCGCATGCCTGTATGTACCTTTGTTGTTTTAAGACAGCATCTAGTTAACCTACAGGCCAGCCAAGGTGAATAACCACGTGGACCACTTTACAAACTGCAATGCCCTTACACACTTCTCCCTTGAAAGTGGCATCCTCCTCAGTAGGGGTCTGCGTGGAGGTTCAAATGAGTGCTTGGAAATGGTCAAGAATACTGGCAAAGTTGTCAGGGTACTACAGAGATCTACTCATCTTGTCCAAGACCTGTGAAGCAAGTCTATCTAAGGATATCCCCAGCATTTTATTTTATGACAGCAGGGAGAATGCACTTTTGTATCTGATTTGTATAGGAAAGCCTCAGCTTTCAAGGAGTGACATTTTGAAGAAGGGAAGTCTCATGTGAAATAGAATTTAATCAGTTAAGCTTAGGTGAGATCTTGGGGTGAGTTTGCAATAAAAAGATAGCTGGATAAGAGGCATGGCAGTGGAGTAATTACTGTTAACATCCAGAATTTGTTTCACTGCTCACCAGAAGCTACATATATGGAATGTATAGTTAATTGCCTAGGTAAAAGGAGATGTTGGTCTCCTGAGACAGAACACCATAAAGATTCTGGTAAAGACTACAGGGGCTGTTGGCAAGCCAATCCAGTATTGGCACCTTGAGCTTATTAGAACATTGTGGATTTAAACTTTGCAAAGGCTGTTCAAAAATGTTTAAAAGCTTGTGATGTGCTGGATTATTTTACAGGAATAACGCATATCCCATCTTATCCTGACATGAGATCAGACCTGCAGGTGAACTGTCAAGCGTGTTTAGGGTACAAGTAAGCTCAGCTAACAAGGCTTGTGTTCAAAGTGCAGTAAGAGTTGAGGTGAACATAAGATCAGAAGCTATAACAAATTACATGCAACTGCTAAGGAAAGAAGTGAGAATTATGCAGTGGGGTACCTGATGATGCAATGGCTTGATGTTCTGCGGAACTTGTCACATACTTGATTTAATGAAACCCCTTTTACAGGAGAAAAAACCCCTCTAAATATAAGCATACTGATAAACAAGAGCTGCAGTTGACTGTGTCATTAGACATAAGTACAGTACATTAAATGGAGATGAGCCTATTTCTTCTATCCTCAGAATAAAATACATTCTAGAAAATCAGCATTTACACTAAAACTCCGGAGTTCTGTCTGACAATCCAGGTAGTTCAGCAAAAGAAACCGAGAAGCTTCATGAGAACACTTCAACTAGTGTTACACTTTGGCCAGAAAAAAACAAAAAACCAAAAAACAAAAACCAAACCAACAAAAAAACAAGAGAGAAAAATGTAATTTCTGAAAACATTTTCTGAAACCTCATACTTAGGGCCTGAAAAACCCTCCTGGGTCTGCATACTCCGCACATGGCAGGACAGACAGTGCAAGGTCTGAGTTCCAAATATGGTTATCATGCCACCTTGTTTTCTGTAAATGCCCCAGTGATGACAAGCAAGAATTTGGGAGTTTACATCTGATAGACTATTCCTGTTTACAAGCCAGAAACTTCACGAGATGGTGTCAAGTAATGGTAGAAATGGGTTATAAATGGCATTTATTAGCAACACTTGCATGTAGCAGATACATAGAAAAAGGCCAAAAATGCAAATTCTGAAGATGCAAAGAATTGTTCAATTTACTTGGTGTAGGGGGAAAAGAGATTTAAAGTGGTGAACTTATTTCTGCATTAAAATGCCTCCAAGGTGAAAAAATGATGAAAGAAAAGACTCTCCTGCTAACTCAGCATGGCTGTTTTCAGCAGGTGAAGCTAGACAAAGGATGAACCAAGATGCCATGGGGAAAACACCTCGGTAGTTGAAGGAAATGTAAAAGGTGGTGATAAGAAAAAAGGGTCTCCTTGTCTCGAGAAACATGCATGGCACAGGGAAAGGTGACCTCTAGTCTTGCTGAAAAAAGGATTACAACAGTGAGAAAACGATGGAGAAGGAGGCAGAAGAATAGTGAACTCCTGAAGGAGAACTGTAAAGAAAATGCAAATGGCAGCAGGTCAAAGACCACAGAAATGCTCTTGAATGGTTGAACCCAGCTGTGAGAAGCACAGACCACCCTTCTTTTCTTAGCAAAAAGTACAAGAGGGGCTGAAAACAGAAACTTCACAGCTTCTGCTTGGGCAGAAAGTCTACAAACTTTTGAGTGCTTGTTTTAGATGCACACCCACTGGCACACGCACTGCTAGGAGCACACGCACAGGCAAACACTGGGCAGAGCAATTTTGACTCCACACCCCATGGAGTGAGAAATCTGACTATCGGGATTTTTTCAACTTATTTTAGTCAATTGCTTTTTAAAATTATTGCTTAGTTTGAATAATTTTTAAAATTAGTTCTTTCATTTCAGCTATTTTAACCCCAGGAGACTGATTGGTTGGCTTTTTTCCCCACAGCTGCAATAATGGTGGTTCTGCTCTGCTCTCAAAACATCTCATCTGATAAAAAGCTTAAAGTGAACAGTATCAGCAGAAACCAAAAATGGTGCTCTGCACAGTAACGGCCAGTTCCTCAAATGTACATTATACATATGTAGCTTGGTATCTGGTTTCTCAGACAGTGTGCTGCAGCTTACTCCTGGATAGTGCCTTGATCTTGAATAGTGACCCACTGCTTGGTGTGATATGTATCAATTCCAGCAAGGATATAAAAGCAGAAAAAAGCTGTATTTTGGGCTACTGGGATTATATTTTCCATCTGTTATCCTACCAACCTATCAAAAGGGCTGTGGCTATCTTGCATTATTAGCATCCTCTGTTTGCTATGTCTTCCATTCAAGTATAGTATTGCTTTCTTAACAACTTTCCATTCCTCAACTACTAGACAGAGCCTCCTGGGCAAGGGTTTCCCAGTAGACCAAATCCAAATGAAGAGCTTGGTCCAGTGTCCCTCTCCAGACCGTGGGAGGCATCTCAGTTACCTTGCAAAAAGCTTTGGATAGTGACTTAAGGTCACCTCCTCAATTTGCCTCACTTCCAGGAATATGTCTCCACTGGCTACTCTTTTCTAATCAGGGACAAACTGTTGGGAAACTTAACCTATAAAAGGAAGTTTAGGAGGAAAAAACCCCAAAAAACTAGTGATAATTTACAGATGTGTTTCAGTTGTTTGTTTGTTTTTTTAAGGTCCGATTTGGGAGCAATTCTGCGTTTACATGGAGAACTGCACAGTTGTAACAATCTATTTCCCCTATTCTAGTCTCAATCTGTTTCAAGCAATGGAGTCTCCTCAAAAGTAAAATCTTTCCAGCTTGATAAACTGCACGTGCAGAAGCAAGTACACATTTACTTTCCCTCTACTTCATTGTTTAGGGAAAGCAATTTCCAGAATATTCTAACAATAAAGAACGTCCTCTGCTGTTTGACAGCACATCAACAGTTTTTCTCTCTACATCTGCTTTTTTTCTCTTCCTTTGTTTTCATCCCCATGAAGTCATATGCAGCCTCTAAAATCCAACTGTATAATTGCTTCCCCCATGCATGTTCACTCCAAGTCTAGTGATCCTTCTATTGTTATCCCCCTAAATCAAAGAGATCTCTACTACTACCATATATTTAATTGCAGATACTCTCACAGACCTCAGTTTGTCTACTACACAGGGCAATGTGTGGGTTTAGCAATACCAGCCATGTTCATTGTTCATCCAAGAGCTACTCCGTGCTCCCAGCATCAGATCTGTCAGAAGAGCTTGGCCTGGTGTCAGTACATGCCATGGGCAATGCTGGCCAGGACTGGCCTCAAATCTGGCATTTAGAGAAATTGTTGTGCTCCAGAAACAGAGATAACATGCTCTTCCAGCTGTTCAGCTATACTCAAATGTACTTGCTTAATTAAGATTAAAGCATTTTACAGTGACCTTTCCACATGTACAGCTCTCTGTTACAAGCTAACACCTTTATTCCCAGTGATGTAAACAGCAATGCTGCAGAAAAGAGATGGTACTAAACCAGTGTAAGGGCAGAGTCCAGTTTTATCATTCTCTTTTTCCTATCTTCTATGCAGAGCGTGGTAACTGTAAGACTTACTACTCAGCAACTATAGGCTAAAAAGCAGTCTTCATTTTCCCAGCCATCCCTCCTCTGGCACAGTCTGAATCTTCTTTAAATCTCTACTTACTCCTTGTTTTGAGACTTCCCCCCCATCTGTGATTTTGAATAAATTCAATTTAATTTTCAGTGACACTTTTTTTGTCTAAAAAGTAGGTTAGAATATAAAAGCTTCAAATAGCCCTGTAATACAGGAAGTTTTGTAGCCCCCTTCTACCTATTTTCTTTAATTAATTATTAAAACAAAATGGGTTTTGTTGCCCCAGTAGCTGCCACAGCACGTAGCTCACAAACATCAGCAGTGTCCACCTGTGCAAAGCATATATGCTTTTAACTCCCCTAGTTGATTTCAGAGCTTGCTTTTCTGCTTTCTCAGTGTCACTACTCGAAACAATGACATCAGTGTTTTGGAAACAGCAGCTGATATCACTGCTCCTCCCCACCCACCACCGAGCCTCAAAAGCACAATACCACAAGGAAGATCTGTCAGTTGGTTAGAGACACACAACATGAGGTAATGCTGTAAATTGAACAGCTTCTCGGTAAGCTCACAATCACAATTACCTGTCAGCACAACACACACAATTTACTTAGTGCTGAACATACAAAGCAAGACACTTAAGCAAAGATGAAGCGGCCAGGCAATGATCTGTTACCTTTTCCTCTGTGTAAAGGTATACAGAACTAGAGACATACAGAGCACATACCTATTTGTTATACCAACACACTACACTTGTCAAGTCAACGCCACACTGCTGCAGCCTTCTACAGCTCATGAATAGCTCTAGTGGTGCTTGGATCAGTTTGCAACTTTATGGGCAGTTTCTAAAATGAAGTGAATGTGTATGAACTTAGCTGGTGTAAAACAGCATGACTCCCATCAACTTTCAGGGTGGTGTGCCAGCTGATACCGGACTAAGTTCTCTCCCCTGCTGAACAGGGGAACTTACAAAGAGAGGTATTAGGTTTTTTTCCATGCTAAGGGCAATTGCAAAGTTACATCCTCATCTGCAAACAAAGCATCATCATGTAGATTGCTGCCCTTTTATGCAGGTGCAGTGGATACCATGAAAACCAAAGATGATGCTAGCACGTGTAACTGATGCATGTATCTTAAAAGCCAGCTTCCTTACCTTGTTACTATTCCAGTTTACTTTATTATTGCTCAATTACTTTTTTTGCATTTCACTTAGGTTAGCCATAGCCAATCTAAACAAAACATTAATTTTATTAGTGTGCACAAAGTTCCTCATCATGTCATCTACAAAAAAACGCTGATGTCTCCCAACTGGGGACAGTGCAGAAGATGTATTAATTTGAAAAGAAAGCATTTCTATTAAAATGAAAGAGGTAAATATATTAAAAAAACCTGTTGAGCTTCCCTTGAAAACATATTCCAAGCCTAAATGAACCAGTGTTGTTTTGGATGATCCCCTAAAAATTTCACTAAGGGAGCTACTTACTAAGTGTTCTGCAAAAGGCAAGGGTTGGTGTGCTGTCAAACTAGCCTGGAGTAGCTTAAGTGTGCAGGTGGCACTTGGTAACTGCTAACACTGGAATTGTTGGCTGCTTGCTGACTGAGGATTAAAGTCATCTACTCCCCAACCACGTCTACAAAACTGTCTATTTCTCAGCACAGGAGAAGGAGTGCAACTACCTTTATTAAACTAAAGGACAATCCTCTCCAGAGACCTCAGAGTGTACTAAAAACGAGTGGTTCTCAGCAACAGGATATTAGGTCCACTTCAGTTTGTAACTGAGATTTACAGTGGGATTTCTAATGGGAGATGGCAGTTCAGCCTTGTTTAAAAAGTACTGTAGTTGCTGGGTGACTTGTGAAAAAAACCAAAATCGACGTAGAAAAGAGAGCTCAGGTGCTGGAAGATACATGCCACAGAGGCATTCAAATCTCCGCCTGCAGGTGGCCAGGCAGTTTTTACAGGAATGATGCCATGAACAAATAGAGCAGCACCTTCCTTCTGCAGACCAAAAAAATGCTCTGGAGAAGTTTTGTTTTATTTATAGTGAAATCCTCTTAGTTTGACAAGGTTGAGGACATTATCTTGTATAACTACACAAATGCCCAATTTTTATGAGTTCCGTAAAGTATTAAAAATTCCTCTCATTTTCATGCAGAAACCTTATTTCTGGAAGGTACTCAACTAAGAGTCAAAAAGAGCAAGCCTATCCACAGAAAGGGATGTCATAAAAAAAAAGGCAAAACTGATTTCATGATACTGCTAATGGAATTTTGTGTATTCAAGGCCCTTTGCAGGGGAGGAATAAAAGTTGTGTCTCTGATGCCAAAGCCACCAGCATCAATACAAAGGCTGTCAGAAGGCTGTTCTGGCACCTATATTTGTCCATTAAGCAGTAAGCAGCCACCAGATAGTAACAACTTGCAATCTGTGCAAGATATTAACTGCGGTGGGTAAAGTGAGTATTATTTCCTCCTGTAAGGTGGGACTTCTTGCTATTTCTCGTCTGGATGTATCTGAAAGTTAGGCGGTTAGGCTCCCTCCAGGGCCAGAGTGAAAACCAAATTCCCGAAGACTGACTCATCTCTTTCTTCAGTGCTAACTGCAAAAGCAGCAGAAATAACTCCAGCTAGAGGCCCAACTTTTAGATGAATGAAGTGCAGTGAGACAACCCTCACCCTCAGTGTTTAATTTGACTCCAAGGTACCCCAAAACCACACCAGATCATTTTTGTGAAAGGTGAGCCAAGTTACAGAGTCCAGCTCACGCTCAGGTTTTTGTTCTCATGCTTGCACGTACCTGGTTAGGTGCTTCTGGTGGCATGGGGGATGGCGATTTGGACTGGAAAGCATCCTGGGACATGAATCCAGAATCATGGGAGGACACACTGGACAGCCTCATGGGTGCCTGCTGAGGCAGATTGGAGCTGCGATAGCGATAGTGTGAACTAGGTGAGTGCGAGTGCGAGCCACTGGACCGGGAATCACTACTGTTAACGCTGTTCAGACTGCTGTGTGAGACAAAAGGAACAAAGAAAGGAAAGGGGAAAGGAAAAGACACAAGGGTGGGGTGGGGAGAGACCCATATACAGTACAATTAACATTCCACATGTCTCTAGCAACAGGCAGCATAAACCGGAAAAGAAAAAATGTTGACAAATGAAATTTAAATATATATATATGCACATATATATCAATAAAGAACTGTAAGCAGCTGCAGTATCCCTTGTGACCAGAGAGAAAATGGCATTTTACCTTGAATTTCACTCGATAATCAAACTCTGTAACCACTCAAAATCAGGTTAGGGACAAAGGGATCGCAATATGCCCTCTCTCCTACCTGCACAGCACTTCCACAAAAAATGTCTGCCGACAGCTGTCTCCTGTTCCTGACTTACACCTTGTTGCTCTTGCACCATGGCCCAAATTTTCAATGGGTTCTCTAGCAGGGTGCTGAGAGGTATCACAGTTCATCTGAACATCTGCCTCTAGGCATGCTGTTGCAGTCAGTCAGCAGGCCAACACGTGAGACTTTTGAAAGCACCACCAAAACCCTGTGCTTCAGAGTACCATGGACAAGCTTCACTCACATGAGGGATTTCTACCAGAAAAAAAAGCCATGTGCTGGCAAGTCAAGCCTCTGGGTATGTAGCTTCAGTTAGTAAGAAAGATGATCAGAGGATTAAATAACCCAAATTGATATCCATGAAAAAAATACTTGAATTTACAAAGAAACTGATTTTTAATTTCCGGTATCTGTGAATGACAGCAATGACACACCAGCCACAATGTGGGAAGCCTTTGAAATTTCCTGCTGGGGTGGCTGAGCAGGACTAGCAGGATGCATCAATCTGAAGGCAGCTTCCTACCTTTGTTGGCACCAGCCCACTGATTAGCTGAAGGGATGGATTGAAAGGATACATGGGTGAGGACTGCACCTCCTGCTCACAAATTCCACGTAACACACAAGATGTACAAGTCAGCTTGGAGCAGGGGAAGAGAAGCTCTGCCTTACTTTACCCACACACAACAATCTGTTGCCATACAGGATTTACCAGGCAAAAAGATAAGGTTGATTAGGAACATATGATGGATTTTGGGGTTTTTTTTTTGCCATTTTCTTTTATAGCTTCAGGATATTGCATCTTCAGGCCTGTGCTCAATGCTCGAAATATGCCTCTTTTCACGTATATATAAAAGTATTGAAGGGTTTTTTTATATATATCTGCATGCAGAGACAAGTAGGTACGTAGAAGTCATGTTCACTTGCTCTGACATGCTTTAGGTAACTTTGCAGATACACAGGGAACCTGTAGTACATTATTCATAAAGCAAACTAAAAAGTAATCATTCGAGAGCAGCTGGAAAGGTGTTGAGCAGAATACACAACAGGGTATCTTCCTTTTCAGTAAAAGGAAAGAGTAAATGTAGACACCAGTGTTATGGGGGCAACATGCTAATAAACTGTTTTATGAGAGAAAACAGTTTTTATGGAGAAAGCTTAGACAGAATCCAGTGTTTCAACATATTTCAAGACAGCATTAGACAGCATTAAACAGTCAAAAAAACTTGTATCAAAAAAACCATTTCCATCTACCAGACTGATAGGGCAATTGCCAAGGATGATTTTTCCTTTTCAAACAGTTTAACTTACTGATTAGTAACAGCTACTTAGAATAATCTAAAAAGTCATCACATGAAAAACAGAAAAGGAAATTATGAATGAACAATCTCAGAGCTTAGATCAGTACAGTCTGCTCTTTGATCTGAAATAGATTCAAGAGAGCTGAATCAAAAGCATCTTCAAGTTGTCTTGAGTTCAACAGTTGTTCAGTCATGCCCATCCTTTTTAATACTCCCAGTCACACACTTAAATGGATAAAGACCATGAGGGATTGATTTCATTAAGACTTGTTTAAGTATGCGTACAAATCCATGCCACAGTCTGAACTTGCCTCCCTTTGCCCCCAAATAGGTTAAAATTAAATATTACCATTTTACTTACCTGCAAACACTAGATTTTCTGGACATGGTAGTACTGGGAGAGGATGGAGGAGTCTGATAAGACCAGCTGTAATCAGAACCTTTCAAATCTAAAATTACCTGATGAAAGATAATCAATAGCATCAAGGATGTGGATTTTTTTTTTTCCTCTACTAACAGAAAGCATCTGCTTGTCATGCAACATTCACCATCACTATAAACTTTCAGTACCAATTGACCTTGTCTCAGTTCTCTTCCAGAATTACACACTGTGCCTATTACACAGAAGAGTCAGCTTCATCCTTGGTTTTCCAGAACTACCATACTTCAATACTACGGCTGCTATCACAGAAGGAAAGTTCAGATTTGAATGGAAAAATCATTAAAAAGTGAGCTGGAGATTTATTTTATGCATGCTGTAAGCTGGTTTGGTTTTGTGGGACTTTTTGGCATTTTCTATTTCTTAAAAAAACTTTAGAGCATGAGAGTTTAAAAACTGTTGCATTTAAAAATAAATAATTGAAGACCTAATATTCAACTGCAGCAGAGCTTCCCTCCTTTGCACTTCTAGGTCAATGATAAGGTGATTAAGGTATGACAAGAAAACTGAGTTCACACAGCAGAGTTGGGAAAAAAGGTCCTATTTGCAGTCATTTAACGATACACATTCTCCTGTGCATTTTAAGGACAGCATGGAAAAGTGCTCAAATGCTTGACTCCATCAAGCTATCTAATCCCAGCAATCTCGCAACCATATAAAGACAGGGATTTTAAAATGTAGGGTGAGGAGGTGGCAGTAATTCCTCATGTACTTTCAGCAGAAATTGGGCATTTTCGTATACTTCTAAGCGTTACTGTTAGCATTTCACACTGGTGTCACCAAGTACCTTGGAAGCACTCGGTGCTTAAAAATCATTTAAAAAATATTGCTTATGTTAAAATGACCTTGCTGCAGTGACTCATCTACAAAATAAAACATTAAGTCACTAAATGCTAGTACTCGATATTCGATATAACACGAAAAGAAAAGCAGTATATGCTACAAATAAAAATGTTTTCCAAGTAACAAGAGCAAACCTGTTCGCTTGAAGATGGCAATTTGTGCGGATCCATGGTGAGACTTTTCAGATCATCTGATATGGTTTGTAAATGGGTTATTTCTCCTAGCATTGATATTTCTTCTTCCTGAAAAGACAAAAGAGCAATGTTAATCACAGCCTTGGCTTTAAAAATCAGACCTATAACGCAACCTACAAGCTTTTTCTTTTCTTTCCTGACGGCTGTGGGAATGCTTTGTATAGCTGCTCTTTCATAAGAAGTGATTGCTTAATGGGCAGAGGGTTGAAAGAGCTTAATTTAGAGTTCTGTAATTCCTTTAACATTGCTTTGAAATCTTTTCTCTCATCAACGAGATAAATACATCTCAGCCTTTTTTTGGTGACATTTTCAGGAAAAGTGTAACTTTTGCTGAATTTGGAGAAGATTTAACTCTTCTCCCCTCCCTACCTCTCTAACCATGGTTTTCTGTTGAGACTGATGCTCTTTGTAAGCAGGCATTGGGAACATTTTCCAGTAGGATGGAGACCCTTCAGAAATGCATCCTGCTTGCACAAAGGCATAAACGATTCATCAGCAGGCTTCAGACAACCCGAGATGATGAAAACACACTCAAACCTTTTCAATGAACTGAAAAAGCTGTCATGTAGGAGGAAAAGAGCTGACAGAGAACTGCATGGAAGCAGCCTGCAATCTGTCAGATAATGTCATTATATACACAGGGAAGGTCTTGAAACATTTATCAGACCTAGCACTGGAGTAGGAGTAAGGAAGATTTATATTAAAAAACAATATTAATAAAAAAAGCAATGGAAAAAACTGCATTAGCAATGTCTCAGGTTGGTATGCACAGGGAACTCAAGCCCACTTAAATCTTTTTGCCCATTGTTTTCCTGTTAGTCATCTTGAAAGTATTCGGTGTCTTTGGTCACAGAGTTACTCCAAATGCCTACAAGAAAGTTCCAAACTCTCACCACTTCCTGGGCAGAGGTGCAGGTAGAATTTTGGCTCTAGAAATTCATTCCTAAAACAAAACGAGCTACTTTTTTTAAAGGCTTTTGGACACTTATCTAATCTGTGAGTTGTACTGACTTAAAACACAGAGCTCTTACTATCACGGGCCGCAGCATCGAGATGAAAGTACAGAATCGACCACGTTCCTCGATCAGAGCTTTTCTGACAGCTTGCTTCTCAGTTTCTTCAAGCAGCAGGTACTTATCATTGACATCTTGTAAAGCACTATCCAACTGGGGCTGAATATCACCCCGTCCTGTATGCAGGAAACAATCAAGAGTACATTTTGTCAAAATCACGGATCTTCATAGAGGAAGATCTTGTGCTTTTTCAATTCAAGTCTCAACCAGCATTTTCGCTTTCAAATTAGGACAAGGTTTTTTCCCAATTTAATCAAGCATTTCATAACATTTATTTTTTCCCCTTTTGCACAGAATAGAAATCCAGCTCAATTCAGAAGTTTTCAGCAAGCCAAAGACCACATTTCATGTAAGGACTTTCTCAAAGTGTTAGCTGTAGAAACCCTTTACATCATCCCTGCTGAAAATCAACATCTTACTAACTGGGACAGTATTAATCACTAATCCCAGGTATATTCCTCTTCCTTCCTACTGTTGTGCTTAGCAAGGTCCTAATGACAGCTTTGTGGAGTCACTGAATGAGTGAATGAATCTCCTATATGAGAAGGTATTAAGAACAAGTCATTGGACCCCTGGGTTCAAGTACTCTGCACAAACAAGTGCTGAAGCAGTTTTCTTTGTTTCAAAGTCCAAAACAAAAAACAAAACAAAACAAAACAAAAAAAAAAAACCCACACCAAAAAACCCCCAAAACAACACCCTATCAACATCTCAAATACATATTACTGTCCAGTATTTGTCTATGGAAATAATAAAAAATCCAGTGTTTTGCAATCAAAAAGCTTCACTGTGTTAATTATAGTCAATTTACAATATGAAAATTCTCTGTGACAGTTAAGTACCTTATTCTGCACTGTTTCCATCATTCCAAAAATTTATTCCTCTAGGAATGAAGAGCTGCTGCTTAGCCATAGTATTACTGAGCCAGTTATTGCAAGGTGCAGTTTTCATGCAGCTTACACCCCTAAGTATTTCAAAGAACTTCAGTTGTGTGAATTTGTCTCCCAGAAAATCTCCCAGAAACATCATCACATGCAAACTTAAGTATCCAGGTACATATCCAAGCCACTGCTGCTAAATGTCAGGAAGGTGACATTTAAAAAGGGTGGGTGAGTTACAAGCAGCTACCCCAAATCAATTTTCATGGACCATAACGTTTCTGCACAGGGGATGTAACACTGTGAGCAAGAGGAAGAAAAGTCTCTTTATGTGCACAGTGCACAATGCAGATGACTCAAGGTCAAAGGAAAACTTTTGCTTTATTATCATATGTATTCCTTCAGTACTCCAGAGTGAGGTGAAATTGTCAGCTCCCCTGCAGCAATACCCAGGCAGAGCCACAGGAAAGAGAGCAGCAATGGAAGCAGAGATAATCACGCTGGCTTAGTGGCATTACAGCCTGGATATATCCAAATCTCCTCTGTACAGAGTTAGACATAGTCCAGTTAAACTACACAGATACCCACAAGCAGAGCTCTGCAATGGATCCCCAAAGAAACCTGTGTAGTACAACACTGGTGACTGCCAAGGTACCTGGGTACCAAACTGCCAGCAGGAACACCCAGAGTCTGATCCTGTAGATCTGGCTGACTGGTGTAATGTGCTCATAAAACTGTTTTGAAAGTAAATAACTTTAACAATAACAGAAGCTGAAGCTGCAGTCACCTGCTTCCTCTCTCAAAATTAGCGTCTGCCAGAAACAAGCTGTAAAAGAGTTCTGGATAACTCCCTGAAGGTCCTGTGCCTTCTCATCTGTCATCCTTAGGAGACAAACTGGGCCCTTCTGCTTGAAGACAGTTCTGTACACTTCAGGCCCTTCCCCATAGCCTTCTTTGCTAACAGATGCAGCGATTAAACACTTTATGCATCACTGGAGCTGTTCTTTTTCCCTATGAAACTGGGAGTGCTATTATTGCTCAGACTCTGTATTTTGAGAGCTGCCTGGAAACAGGTGGAATAATGTCCTGCTGTTGAGAACTAGATACTGGCTCACTACTGTGGGTGTACAAAATGCAAAATATATTAGCTGCAAACTAAATCAAATACTTGTTAGTTCAGCTCTGGAGAAGTGCTGTAAACATTCAGCTGCTCCTCCACATGATAATGCGTTTAATGCAGTAAATCTGTTAAATGTGTTCGCCTGCGCCGTGAGAAGACACACACTTAGAAAAGCAACTGTAGTCCATTGATAAAATGGGCTCAATTACAGTGAATTTTGGTAATTTATGTAGACCTCACAGAGCACCACATCTTGGACCAGTGCAATAAAAGCACCCAAAACACAGGGCAAAAATAAACATTTACACCTGTGTAATTCACTCAGTTCAACAAAGTCATGAGGATAACATTCAAGCCATGTATTTTAACCCTTTGGTAAACACTTGTGTAAAACTGCATCGCTCTCCAGCAACTTCTGTACCTCTGTGAAGTATGGATCCTGTGTAGTGACAGGACAAGGAGTAATGGCTTTAAGCTGAAAGAGGGTAGATTTAGATTAGGTGTAAGGAAGAAATTCTTCTCTGTGGGGCTGGTGAGACACTGGAAGAGGCTGTCCAGAGAAGCTGTGGTTGCTTCATCCTTGGAAGTGTTCAAGGCCAGTTTACATGGGGCTTTGAGCAAGCTGGTCTGGTGGGAGGTGTCCCTGCCCATGGCAGGGGGGTTGGAACTTGATGATCTTTAAGATCCTTTCCAACCCAAACCATTCTGTGATTCTAAGGTAAGATTCTATGAAGTTTCCATTTTATTCTTTTCAGGAGTCAGGACATTAACAGACATACCATCTCCTCACCACTACTTTCACAGGCCTACTTGTATACTATGGCTCTTGGGCTCCTGTGTAGACAGTGAAAACACAAAAGCTGTCCGGGGTATAATTAGGAGCAGGAAACAAGCTTCAGTGAATCATTTAGGTGAGTCTCTAAAGTCAGATGTCTACACGGCATGAATACAGCTCTCTCTTGATGTCTCCTTGCAACGCATAGGAGCAGGAAACCTTTACTAACATACTTCGAAAGCTCCATAATGCAGACGACAATTTTGCATAACTCTTCCCACTCCCTGAATCACCTCCCACTGCATTCAGACAGCTTGGGAATTTGAGGGATGAGATGTTTGCCCAATTTAACCACTCTACGTCACTAAGCAGAGCAGAGCACAGTCCCTCAACAGCACTCCTACACCCAGAGGACACCAAGGATGTGAGGGCCAACTGCTGATCACCTCTGATCCTCACCCACTTTGGGTCTCTGCTAGTTTGAATCTACTGCTTATCTCAGAAGAGGATATTGACCACTGGAGAGTGATGCAGTTCCTTTCTGGTTTGAATTATGAAGGGAAGGTCACTTGTCTGTGGCATCCCTGGCAACTGATTATACTATTTTTGCGGCGGACATGAGGTATACACCCATAAGGAACACCAGCAGTTAGCTATTCTCTCCAGCCCACATTCTCCACATTTTAGGTTACCCGTTTGGAGATGTTTCCAAACAAACACAACTATCATAATGACATAAACCAGTTCCACAACAGTCTCACCATGCAGCAGCTGTAAAAGTCCATCTGGGAGGACACTCCTACCCCAGCTGCAGACAGGCTTGAATGACCCACCAAAGCAGTCAGCATCAGCAATGGCCAGAAGCATCAAATGTAGTCACAAGTCTCTGGCCTGCAGCCACCCAGACATAAATGTGATGTAGGGATGGTTCTGCAGAGCACGTCCAGTTATATTTGGAAGAATAAGCCAACAATCTGCAAACCGAGGACAGATTCAAACCCAGCCTCTCTCAAAGTGGAGCTTTGATGTTGCAGAGAGGAGGAGAAATGTGAGACTGGAAGTTGTGGACTGACTTCTCCAAAGCACCATGCTCCAACAGCCTGGGGACTTGCAGCTTGACACAGGCAATGAACTAATGAACTGCAGAGAGCTGAACTGCTTCTCATCAATATTAACATAAATCCACTGCTACTCCAAGGACAGTCTTAATATTTCAGAGCAGGTGCTTCACATCATTACTATGACGTGCAAGGGCTTTAAAGGACCAACATGCATTAAAACCTCAGTTTTACAGCGTTCTGTGTGAATCCTGGCTGAAAGCCTCATGCAGCTTCTTAAAAAAACCATAGTTCGCAAAGAACTTCAGTAAAGGAAATGTATTAGGCAGAAGGAAAAAGGTAAATCTAATTTTCAACACAATTTCACGCCTATATTTTATAAACCAACTTAAACTAGAAAGCTGTCAGCAACAGCAAAGAAGAACAAGGATTTTTAAATGCTCTCAGTGCACGTCTGACCGCTTAAGTTAACACTGTTATTGACAAAGTAATGCAGCAAATATTGGTGAAATTATTTTCCACATTCTTACTTAAGGAGTGTTCCCTCGCACTTTTTTAGGTGTCTGCACAGAACTTGAATATTCAGTAATGGATACTTTACAGGGTGGCAGAATTTACAGTGTATGGGCCAACGCTGAGTACACTTCTACTTGCACGAACCAAAGCACACTCCAAGTCATTCATTCCCAGATCACCTTCTTTTCAAAACCACGCCTGCTTCAGCTGCCAGGATGAACAACCCCTCTAAGTCCTGCACAGTAAAGCCAATAAATAAACTAATATGCATCTAGGCTGAGAACAGAAGAATTTTGCCACTGTTTACTGGCAAGTGGAAAATCTCATTGGTCGGCTTAAATTTAGACCTCAGCAACCAATTCCGAGTCTTTCAGATGGCTACTGGAGACCTGAATCAGCTGCTAGCGTTCAAAAGTGCTAAGCTGTCCCTTGAAGGAAAAGTTCCAAGTTACCGAAGGAAACTTCCACACTGAATTACAAACCAGGAAAAACAAGAAGTGTGGTTTCAAAAAAGGGGACAAGCAATAGCCATCACAGTGCCCAGTTCAGGAGGCCCGCTGAGGTGAGTCCATTGAGAGTCTCCTGACCTAATCAGTCCAGGCTTCTCCAAAGGGCAATGCCTACATTGTTACACCTACAAGTGACTGATATGATTATTTCTCTCAAATTCAGATACACCGGGTTTCATTCACAGGAAGATCTCAAGGCAGCTACTTTAAATTTGCAATACAAGTGAAACAACACTCCAATTAAAACAGATTAGGCAGCAGAAGAGGAGACAATTGCGATGCTGATTTCCACCCCTTCCCCGCATGAAGTTAAATATAGTGATTTCTTATCTATCGGTTAAGAAAGGTGCATGCGATTTTCAGAAAAAAAGGGGACTTGGATCACAGGTTTACAAAGAACAACAATAAGGACTTTAAGCTCTAGACTTTAAAAGTCGTAACAACAATAAGATATTCAATTATTTGAACATCACCTTGATGACGAGTCTATTCCATTTAACTTCTCTCCCATCTGTCACATGATTTATCAGTCTATGTTAATCCCTTTCTAAAATAAACCAGATACTGATTTTCTTCTTTTACAGTGTTCCAATTAGATGCCAGAAGAAAATAAATCAAAAGATGGTTTGTTCATTAAGATTAGGCGATATTTTAGTTTCGTTAGAAATTAAAGTCTAGGCAGTTAGTGGAGACCAGACACCATAAAGAGGCCACAGCAAGGGCTACAATAAACCAGCCACCAGGGTTACAGCATGGCACAGACTTACCCAGAGCCTCAGCTGTCAGGCAGGTGCGCATGGTGAGAAATTGCAGGACACAAATTGACACAGAAAGGAAAATAAAAAAAGTCAAACTGGTATTCCAGCATTCCTACAGTTTAGACATTATCATCAGCGCCAAGACAAGAGAGTGAGCAGTTTGGACTAGACTATTTTAACTTCTTCCGTTGCTGATAAACACATTAGCTTTGCTTCCTGATGGGCTGTTGCAAATTAAACTCACAGTTATTTACCATACAGTTTTATTTTAAGAGACTTAAACCGGTTTAGAAACTTTGTTTAGCTTGCAGATTCCTAGGTGAGGACATGTTAACTCGTGCCTCAGAGCAAGTGCAGAATGCAGACAACTGTCAAACTCTGGTCAAGCTGAAGAAGTGGCACAAAACTCATCCCCTCACAGAGAACAGGGAACTCAAACTTGCAAAACTTTAGGTGGGTGCCGCGTTGCAACCACAGCGCTTTTTGATGTTCTCTCCTGCAATTACATTAATAGATTGTTAATTAAATGAAAAACTAATTGCTGATGCAACATGGAAGAACATCAAAAAGATTAACCATGATATGTGTATTTTAATTAAAAAAATGTATATATAAAGTTTTGCAATAAACCTGGCCTTCTGTCAAAAAGAGAGGAACTATCAAGAGGCATTCAGAACTCAAGGAATGTAAAGAAATCAAGGAAGTATCTCTGGTCACTGATTTTGCAATGTGTCTTCACTGATCTTATAATGTGGGGCTTACATTTTAAGCTTGGAAGGTGGGGGAGGAAAAAAACATCCCAAAACCCTTCAGGCACCATGGCCTCATCCACACAGGATTTTCTGTGGGCAACAGATTGGGATAAATTGCTCATTAGCCTCCCTCCTTCTGAGCTGTATCATACTGACTCCACAGTGAGTCCTGGCTCTCACTTCAGTCATCATGCCACATTTGATCAATTTAAAGGAGTAAGGCCGTCTCCTGGTGGGGAAAGGGTCTGGCTAGGGGTCCTCCCTCCCCAGATTGCCACTCCAGACAGGGCAAGTGCCACGTAGACAGTACAAGGTACCTGAACGAGAAGGTCAGCATTTGCTTTAAGAACTGAGATGTTCTTTGCTTATAATGACATTGAAGAGCTTTATGTTTTTCAGTGAAAAGTCAGGGGGTTTGCACAATCACCCTTAAGAGGAGTGTAACGATATTACAGTTTCAAAGACCAGAGCGTAACAACACAAAAACAGCTGCAAAGGCTCTAAAACAAAAACAGGTCGTCTTTGCTAACAGGAAGCAGGGGAAGAGAAAGCACTTCTGGCAGTATTACAGTGAATTAATAATCATGTTCTACTCTCTCAACTTCATTAAAATTAAGAATACTCTCAAAACCAGCTGCATACTCAAAAGTAGAGGGGACACAAAATGAAATGTTTTACTGAACGTTAAGGTCACTCTGCAGAAACTTCTACAAATGGCTTGGAGATAAAATTCAGTTTTCACATTAGCATGTGTTATATTATTGGGAGGCTACATATAATTAATTCCATAAATCTGCTTAGATTTAAGCATTTTTCGCAAAGCTCACACACATGAAGAACCTGAAAATGAAACCTACCAGTCACGTTAAAGGCAGAAGGGAAACCTGTCCAGTTAATCATTAATAGACAAGCTCAAACACAGAAAATAAAACCAACATGCACTCCAGATTTTACGTATACATTAAATTATATTTTAAGTTAGGTACTCTATGCTTTTTTTTAAAAACTAAGAATCATGCATTTTGTTAACAATGGTTACATGCAGAGCCATGGCTGCTGTCTCCTCTGAATTGAGTACAGCATCAACAGCTTCTAGCAGCTATGGATCCAGTTATGAGGCCTTGACTCAGCAGAAACCTAAACATGGAATTTATGTGTAATTATTCTGCTGACTCAGGTTAGCTGGGCTGACTTCTGATGTCCAATGTTTGTCTGAAAACAAAGAGCAATTTAGAAGACGTACACAGTTCCAGGCACTATGTAGCTTCATCTATCCAGACAAGAGCTAAGTTTCAATGCTGGGGTGGGAAATGTGCCTGGTCACCTTGAGAACAAGGGCATAAGGAAAAAGATGAACTTTGAAGATCACCATGATACCCCCAAGGACTGCAGGGATCTGAGGGGTGCACCAGGATCCTACTTAGACTACACATATTTAGACTTCATATGGATTTATTTTTTTTTTTACAATCAAACCCAACAAAAATAAATAAAATTATCCTTGTAAGACCTTTTGAAATGCAAGACCTTAATTTACACACAGACATCATTTTATCAGATGTGCTCTAACAAACTTCCAAAAAAGGTCCCTAACACCCTTTTGTTTTGTTTGGAAAGCTTGGTGTTTCCCCATCACTTCAAGCTTTGGGAACACCTTTATCACAATTAATACACCTACGTGGCAAAGATAATCTCCAATAAAATGATCTTAAATGCCCAAGCTGAACTTTCAGCTTGGTCACATGGAACTAGAACAAACAGACCGGGCACAAGCCAGAGAGCAGGCAAACCCCGATGTATTCAGCCCCTCAGTGCCAAGGTGGGGTGCCCAACCTCCAGCTCTCCTGCCACGACAAGCCACAGCCCACAGCCCCTTCTCCCAAACATCCTTGGGATGCAGGCAAGCAGCAAGGAGCTGCTACACGCGCTGCAGTTGGCAGCTACGAGAGGGAGCCTCTGCAGCCTGATGCGGCAGGGAGAGAGGACACCACTGCCGTGACACCGATGAGAAAAGCAGAGGGTTATATTTAAGTTCCTAGATATGAAGCTGCCCAAAGCAGAAAAAAACCACACTTTCCCATCCAGTCACAGCAGAAAAAGCTTGAAGGATGTTTTAGTAGCATGCACAGTATTCAAGCAAATCCAGAATTCAGCAAACAGCTCACTTGCCCACAGAAGATCATAAGCTTAATTCAAAAATATTCTTACAAGCGCTAGGAAGGGAATGAATTGGTTCTTTTAGAGTTCCCATAGGTGAGTCAGTAACTTTACAGAAAAATCAAAAGAATGGGTCCTGCTTGAGGAAAAACAGAACAAAAGAAGTAAGACTGAGCAACGGGGAAACAGGAGAGCTGAAGACACAGCAAGACATTCATGCACTCAGCCACATGCCTGCCAGGACAGTTTCACCCAAGAGTATCTCTGCCTGTTGTTCAAACCTCATTTGTGACCTAAAGCAGAATCACTTCTGCAGCTTTATCATTTTATAAATAAACCCCTTCTTGATTATCCCTCAGTGACAGCAAGAGCAACATACTTCACCACACAGCACATTAAATGGAGCTGTCGAGGTAGGTACACACACAAAAGTTTTCATGACAACAGTTGACGTTGCACTCAGACCAACACTTTAATCCTTCGAGGTAGGGATCAAAAACACAAAGGGGGGAAAAAGCATATGCTACCTTTTTTTCTTGTGTATTTAGGCACTGTGGATAATTTGCACAAAGACAGGGTGAATTTCCTCCCACCTCCCACTCACTTGTGCTGGGAATCCACAGGGCCAGCAGCTTTGGGCATTTATTCTCACATCTGTATGAGACTCAGCACCTCCCTGCCCCTCTCCTCCCCAGGGATCATAAGAACAACTCTCACTCCTGAAAAATATTGCAGCTCCTCCTTTCCCCTGTACTGGTTACCTGCAAGCATGCATTGCTTCCACCTTTCCCAGATGCATCCCTCTGCTTTAACCTCACCTCAGTCTCACTGGGTTGGTGCTCTCGAGCCAACCCTGTGTGTGACAGCAAGCTCTGAGGGATACAGTAGAGAAGTACATCAGGGTCACTGGCAACTCCAAAAGCACATCATAACAGCAAAATTAGCCAAGGGAATGACATGGAAAAAAAAAAAAAGTCTTCAATCATAGCATGGCTGCTATAAAACTAAAAGCAAAATGAGGCCTGTTCCACTCCCCACTCAAGGATGTTTAATCCTGAAGGAGGACAAGACACCAGTGTGCTGACCCTCGTCACCAGACGTAGCACACATTTGGTGAGGGAGATAGGAATGCAGAAGAACCAAGGAGGAAGTCCACTTGCTTTAACCACTGCTGACAGCCACCTAGAGTGGCACTGCAGTATGAGAGCAGTGGACTTTTTTTTCCAGAAGGCTTTAAGTGCTTCTCTCTCCTCTTCCCACTTTACAGAGAATGCTGTCTCCTCTCCAAGACTACAGATTGATTTATTCAATGCTCAGAAACAGGATAAAAGGGAGATAGAGCCAGACAGCTGTTAAGGCACAGAAACAGGTTCAAAAAATGGTTCCTTCTTCCCAGGTCATGGACATGCTTTTGTCAGCTCTCACCTACCATGCATTGAGGGGTTGTTTGTATCATGTGGGGACAAGAAGTGAAGAGACTAGAGAAGGGGGTAAGAAAGGAAAAGGAAGGGAGGGAATAGCACAGACTGTCTAAAGCTGTTGGTCTGAAGCCAGACAATTCATCACACAACACGAGAAACATGTTTATGTATCACCCAAAAATGAAATCGTATCACAAAAATTCACGTCCTCCTAAAGATGACCACTCTTAATACACTACACTTAAACCACTACACTTTTCCATGGACAGACACACAGAGCCTACTGAGCTAAGCTCTCTTGCTGGCTTCCATCTCTCCTTCCTTCCTTCCTCCCTCCCTCCCTCCCACCCTCCCCTGAAGTCGGCTAAAATTCAGAGCAGTTTTCCAGTCATGTGGCTTTCTACCAGCATAATTATTGACTCAGCTATTAGGAAGAACAGTTAGAGACCACTCACCCGTTCTGGATAACATTTACACAATTTAAAAGTTCAAGAAACTCCCCACCCCAGCATTTATTTTGCTTGTCCAGGGGCTCACAGCTTTTAGGCAAGAGAGAAAGCACAAGTTGAAACCTGCAGGCTGAGAGCTGTTCAAAGCACACTTCCTACCCAGCTGGGGAGAGCCCAGTGCTGGGAAACGGAACCGGAGAGTCTCCTTCTGTACAAGTTCTCTGTCACTTTTCCAAAGCTTGCCAGGGCTCACACTTGGCGCCAAGTAAAACCCCTAGTGACAGCAGTGCTGCAGCTATCAGTGACATGTTTCCATTAACATGATGGTGAAACTTCTGTGACAATATGGTGGCAGGAGAGCAAAAAGGAGGATGACATTCAGCTGCTAAAAAAGACAGACTGCCTTTGTGGAGAACTCCCTACTCCCTTTCTTTTTTTACTTATCTTTAGTTTTCTATGGCTGCCAAGTGCCCTCCCCTGAGAGCAACCCATGCCACCTTCTCACACTCTGAGGAATAATACAAGGTTTATGAGATTACAGGCTGTTAAAAAAAATAAAAGAAGAGAGGTGGTAGAAAGGGAGAACAGTGAGAAATGTTAAGTTACAGAATCTTTGCATAATGGCTTTTTTATATTATTCCAAGAGATTCTAGAAAATTTTACAGGTATCTGCACAAGTCATGTTACAGTGTCAATGTTCCTAAGAGGAATAAGTTAGCAGCAAGCACTCCATTTTAAAACATGATTGACTTTGTACAAACAGTTTTAAGGCTTTTGTACAAGAACATTAGAAAGAAGCTTCGGAATATGATTTAAATGACACATAGTAATTGTACTCTGGTGTTCAAGTACGTACCAGGAATACATTACAGGGGACCAAATTATTACAATGAAAACTCCTATCACTGTTCAATCATTGTCAGGGAGCACAGCACAAAAGGTTTTTAACAGTACAAGTATGAAGCAAGTTACCTTTCTTTGCTTTCTTCTGTAGCTTCAGTGTGTCAGACGATTTCTTTTTTATCTCTTGGCGGGCTTTTTTGTATTCTAAAAAAACACACAGTCTCCATTATCAACATACTCCATGTCAAAATGAATGGTTTTTACAGAAAAGGCTATGCTTAAAGACATCAGGCTACAAATTTTAAGAGGATGGCTACTATTAATCGAAGTGACTTAGAACTCGCGCTTTGTCCTGCCTGTATGCTTGGCTTAATATAACGCTTTAGGATGTGAGCACATTCACATACCAAAATCGTTCCCAAACAAACAAAGCCTTTACAGAAATAACAACTGAGAACACAGTACAAAATTAGAGTGCTTTTCTTTTCAGAGACTCATCCACTCTCAGAAATGGAAAACAGAGATGACACGTTTCTCGAAACATCTGTGCTCAAAACCAGGCATCCAGAAATGGCAAGGCAGAGAATATCCTGTGATCCCTCTCCAGCATGAGAGTCAGGCAGATGGAGAGGGTGCTAAAACTTTGCCCAAGGAAGGGTCACATTGCCAGCTCTTTCTGATGAAGTGGAGCACACTGAAGTTGTCCTCATTTTCAGATGAGCTGCAAATCTTGGGAGAATTAAAATCCCAGAACAAAATATTCCACCTCCAGTCCAGGCACACTAAAGGTACCAGGTATGAAAACTGATACTTAAAAAAAACCCCAAAGATAAAATTTATGCATCTATATACATATACATTTTAACAAAGGTGGTCAATGTTATTACTCTTCTATAGATAGAAAACCAGAAGCAGGCTGGAGGCAGGCACAGGAACTGTACCGAGACCAACTACACCCCCAACACCGAAGTCTACCCGCTAAACCCTAAATCTCACTGCCACTCAGGGCCAGGGTCCCTCCTACCTGCTGGAACCCAGGCGATTCCTCCCTCCTGCTCACTACCTCCTTAACACTCGGCAGCACAAGGTGAATTTTTTTACAAGAGCTGATCACTTAGCTGCTTCTGTTTGAACACAGCAGTAGTGGGGCGAAGAAACAATAACTTTTTGGAGGCCACACACACTCCTTTCCATCAGTTCTCACCCTCCCCCAAAAAAATTATGGTGATGCTGCCTCTGGCGAACATAGCAGAAGTTTGCAGTTTTCACGGGCCAGTGATGGAGTGCAACCTGCTTTCAGCACCCGTGCTAGAGGGATATCACCCCCTTTACAAGTTTTGCAAAGCCAAAGGCATCTATCAACGTGCTCTTGCTGTGCAAGACTTTTCTGCCTCCTGCTCGCTCCCCCAGGAAAGCCTCTAGAGCCATCATCAGCACTGCAGCTTTGAGCATCCCACATCCAACAACACAGCTTTCCTGCTCCCCAGGTGCACATTTCTGTATCGCATCAGATATAAAATGATGATACTGAATGTTTTACAGGGCTGTGCATTCTCTGGAGGACACTGTCTGAGACATAACATGATCTTACAGTTAGCTTTTAACTACACCCCGGGGCTTTGCAGGGATTGATGCGGCATCCCCAGTCCTCAGCACTACTGGAGATCATTCAGTGAGAGCAGGCTAACAGAGTTAAAACTAGTCACTGGATACCAGTCTAGAAAAATGACCCGTCCCTTGGTGTCCTGCAAACTAAACCTTCAAAATATACATGCAAGGGTTAAAATTTTGTTAGCCACTTTGGGAGAGAAGCATTTTAGAAAAGAAAAGCTGCTATACATATTTAAGCACGTCATCCAGTTCCCCAATACACACATGAAAAGAGGAAGAAAAGCTGGTATTACAATCTTACTCCTATTAAAGAATTCTTCCTCTGTAACTACCTTTTGCATGGTCTTTATCCAGTTGATTGGCCACTTTCTTCCACTCTTCCATCTGTTCTTGAAGTGGGTTTATCAGACAGTCAATTAAAGCACTAATTTTGTTGAAAAAACACAAAGAGCAATCAAATCCTGCAGATGCCCCTATTCTTATATAGAGAGCCAAGGTCAGTATTGGAGTATTTTTACTTTTTGCTGTGACAGCTACCAGTGTCACAATGTAAATATCAGAACATAAAAATGTTTGCACTGGAGAAAGCAAAAGAAAGGACTGGATCAAAAAATAAAAAATAAAATCCACATCACAAGATAAGCAGAATTACTGTGCAGAAGTTCAGGACAGTGAGGAACAGAGTGTAAACCAGAGGAGTGACCCAAAACTGGGCCCAGTGTAAACAGCTAGAGCCTATTCATTTGTCACACAAAAAGCAGTTTAAATGGATACTCCAGAGACTGGAAAGGTTCACAAATCCATGAAAACTATAAACTTAAATAACACATGTAGATGCACAAGAAGACAGAGCAGCTGTACAATCAAACAACATCCTCCCCACTGATGTGCCTCACCTCTCACTAGTGGAGTGTATGATACAACACTAGTAATGCTCCACTAATTAATGAGATTGGGATTGAACCACTTAAACAGCTAACTCTGGAGTAACTAGAGACTAAAGTTGTCTCCTCACTGGCACTTTCATAAATATCTTGATTTTAAAAGGGAAAAGACATACCAGGACATCAGGCAAATAGTGAAGCAGCATTTTGTTTCATCTCAAGGTCAAGTATAATTTTTAAGCCTGGTTAAAAAAGGCACACATGCAAACTGCTACTAACTGCAGAAGTAGGTTGTTCATGTATAGCCCAGCTTACACGAGTCAATCTTCTTCCATTACCTCTGCAGTCTAACTGCAAAAAGTTGGTGAGAGAATTTGCCTTTTCCATACTTGTTTGCTCAAAGTCTCTCTCTTGGCCGCAACCTGCTTGGGCTCTCCAGTAAACTGAGGAAGCAGCAGAACACTTGCTGCTTGTTTAAAACTTAGTGACTAAGCTTAAAGTCCCAAAACAAAGACAGGTTGGTCACATCAGCAGCCACCTGCTTGGCACTGAAAAACAGGAACTGACAGTGGGAATTTGCAGCATTTACAGTGCTCTCACTCCCCAGAACATGCAGTGAAATCCTGCACGTTCAGAACACCTTGTGTGCTGCAGGGCACAAAACAACTGCTGTTCTTAGTGACATGGTCAGAGACCAGCTGAAAAGCTAATGCTTGCGAACAGCTTTGGGTGTTCCCCAGTAGCGACCAAAATATGAACCTCAAGCTCTGGGCTAGGTACAGAGCCACTCACCTTGAGAACTGCCGCAGTTTGGACTCTATACTCCTGTGCCTCATACACATCCTGGTGAGAGCAGACCCGATCTCTCTGGTACCACCTGAAAAACAAAACACAAAGCAGGTGAGACCCCTGAGAGTCCTGTCCGTGGTGTAGAGGCACACCAACCAGAAGGCAGGTGCTAAGTCTTCCAGAGGAACTGTAAAATAGATTCATAATAACTGTAGAATCGACCAGGCCATTAACGAGGCAGACCTCAGGGCTATCTGTCTCCCTGGGAAGAGACTAATTCTTGTTCATCCAGAGACCAGAACTGAACAGTTAAACACGACTAAAACATAGTTCTTCCCAGCAGCTTTATGTGCCATGAGGACCAAGTCCATGGTGGAAGAGTTAAAAGAAAAGGGCACAAGATGGCCAAAGATAAGAAGCAAAGCTGGCGAGTGGGTATATCTACGGACAGTTTATTTCCACATTTTTGAAACAAACATAGGGGTTTTGGTCCAATTTTCCCATCTCTAGATCCTTCACCAATGCTTCAAAAGAATACCTAACTGATTCTAGATATCGTCTCATACATCACTGACACATGCCACCACTGTGTCATGCGTACCCGCCATCTCAGATCAAGCATCTGTTCTTCATTACATTGCCAGGAGGTGGCACTATTTGCCCAATGCCCTCAACTCCTCTCCCCTTCTGACAACTGCACGACAGCAAGAATAATTTTTTGCAAGTGTTCCTCCTCCAAAGTTTTCCCTTTTAAAAACACACATTCCTCCATTTCCCACTTTACTCAGCATTACCAACTTTGTTCAGCCTATTAAATTGCGATATCATTTTGTTTTGGTTAGTGTTAGTGTTGATAATTGCTTAGTTCTTATTTGCAAGCCAAATCTACTATTCTCAGGGTACAAACGTGAACATTTGTACAAAGCTTTTCCAAACTGTAGTATTCTCTGGGATGGTGAAGATATTAGCACGCATTTAAAAGCCTCGTTTGATCATTAAAATAACCTTAGACTTGTAATACAGTAAAATATCTTTGTTAGGCTTTAAAAATGGTATTGCACAAGTAAGAAATATTTTCCTAGGAAAGTAATTTGTAATTTCTGATCTTTTTATTTAACTTTTAAGGACAAAACCAAGTCACCATCTTCACACATTCTTGCAGATTTAAATCCTATGCCCACGAAATGGCTCTGAAACAAAGACACTAAATAACTGGAACAAATTGTGGCTATTTGGTATTTTCCATTGTTCAAAAAGATAAACAGAAAGTCCTTTGTCACTTGCCCAATTACTCATGTTTTTATAAGTAGCTTTTGAAATAATATTATTTGTTAACACTGAAGAGCTGTAGCCTTGCTGCGTACGGGTGGCTGGGAGAAGCATACGGACTCCAGCCTGGATCCGGACCCAGCTCTTCCGCTGGTGCTGCAATTGCCCAAGATGTTGATAGACTCTGGTAATTCAAAAAGCAACACAGAAGATGGAGAGAAAGCAACTGTAGGAAGAGGACAATGTTCACAACAAAAAGAGGATCTCTGTCCCAAAACATGGGCATTTTCTCTGGAGGCCCCGCCAAATCAAAGTAACTCAGAGCCTAGTGTGGCACAGATCCAACAGCAGAGATGGAGAAATGAACCAGAAACTTCCATGGCCATCAGCAGAGCAATTCCCAATTGAGTTTAAGCAAAAGGCAGGCTTTTTGGGCTGAAAACTCACTGCAATACTGGAATGTTAAAGACTGCCAATGGTTAAGTGACATTGCTTTCCTAGGCCCATAATATGAAGAAAACAAGAGTCATTTCAGAACAATAAAAAGGAAATAAGGCACCATGTGTTCTGAGACTAGAAATCAAGGGTTAGTTACTATTAATATTAAAGTGCAACAAAATTTTAACTGAAACCTCAATAACCAAAGTATAAACATATGCCCTTAACACATAGTACAGATGGATGAGCAAAGTCAGCTGAGATGTGAAGCTGAGGTGCACAAAGTCTGTGCTGAGTTGTGTACGGAGTCAGATGGTGCTGGTGAGGGTCAGCGAGGTGCTCTGAACTCCCAAGCAGCAGCTTTTGCCAACCATTCGTTGAGAAAGGTGCTGCTCAGCCCTCCCTAAAGAGAGCACATCCCTCAAAACAGCACTTTAATTGTAAACAAAACCTGCCTAAAAATAAAGCACTGGGGAAGACGATCGCTCCAAATGGCTATGACAAGAAAGGATTCCTGTTCCTCTGCAATATTATAACTCACTACAATCAATAGACTGAGTTTATTGATAAATAGATTTGAGTTTTCAATAAACTGAATTCATAATAAGCCAAGTTTAACTACCTTGGAAATGGGATTTCTGCAGTACCACGAAATATTAACATAACATTTGGAGCAAATGCACATCCCCTATACAGTTTTTCCAGCAGCCCTCTCCGCTCCTCTTGCTATAGGACCATTTAGAGAGTTCCCTACAGCCTCTTGCCACATGGCTTACAGTGCTTTTGGATGCAGAGAGGAATGAGCTTTGTTTTAATGCCCCAAAGCCTCCTCACTCGCAGCCCGCTGCCACCTCACCACGCGCCCGGCAGCTGATGGACACACTGCGCATGGAGTGCAGAGCGGGGCAGGCACCCACTGAAAAGCTGCCCTGTGCCAGCAGCTTCTGCCCCAGCAAAGGGGAGCTGGTCTTGGTTCAACACACACTGCTACAATAAAGTCACTGTGCATTTACAATTCTCATTTAAAAGCTATTGTTACTGGTATCTAATTAAGTGTAGGAGAGCGAACCTCTGCAAGAGACAAGGGGCTTTTTAGCTTTGGCATTCGCTCGATTAGCAGAGGCAGGAACCATGTCCAAGCATCCCTACTTAACTACTTAGGTGAGACAGCCCACAGAAGTACAGATACACCTCCTGCAGAGTTTCTGAATGCTGAAACAGCAGCAACAGCATTTCAGGAAGAATCACCTCCATGGATATGCCTAAACAATTTGCATTTTGGGAGTGCCTCAGCAAGCCCTTGTTAAAAATCAGCCACCAGACTGAAGGACAGTACCAGTCCATCTCCTCCCACACCTGAATCTCACCACTCCTCTTCAATGTGTTAAGTACTCCAGCAGCACGAGTTAAATAGAGCTTTACCTCCCTGTCCCCATATATATTATCTGTGAAGAATCAAAATCCTTTCTGAGAAGGTAAAAAAAAAATAAATAAATACAGGCCTCTTAGCACTCCTTGATTTATTGAGTTGGAGCACCATGGCCATTGCCAACGTGTTCAGCAGTCCTTCCAGGAACATGTGCAGTGCAAAGGGTTTATCTAAACTGCCAGCAGGTTTCTGCAAGGCTGACTGCCACCAGCAGAACTGCACTGATGTTCCTGTTTTCAAAGGGACTGGCTACACAAACTGGCAGAAAGGAACCATTTTGTACCACTGCAGTGGTTTGAAAATGTCCAAACATAACAACGGAGAGTCATTTGGATTTGCTTCTTTGACCCAGCCTCAGCCAGATAGCCTTAGTGAGCAAGAGTAACATAAGCTTTATATAAATTATCGTTCGATGTTACAGTGCTAGTTTACTCACAGGAGGAGCGGGCAGCCAGTGTGCATATGCTGCAAGCAGAGACAGACCTTACAGGCAACATGAATGTGGGTGTGAGTCCTGGTATTAGCTGTGCAGCTGAGCATTCCAAATCTGGTTAAGAAGTTTACTGCACTGGGCTATGCCGCAGTTCCACAAAACCTGCTTCAGCCTAGAAATTATTTTACGGTTTATCTTTCCAAAAAGACCAGCTCTGTAAGTGTCCAGCTGCACACTTATTCGAGGGCTAAGCCATGAGCTAGGAGAGCAGAAGACCAAGCAGAGATAACTCCTCTTCCAGTGCTATCAACCCACGGATGTGGTGGCAAAAAGCATCCGAAACAGCAGTGCATCAGGAGCGTGCCAAAAGCACTGCCTGTCTCCGCTTCAGGTACAAGCAGGTCCCTGGCAAAAAGTCGTGATGTTCTCCAGTAGCGATAATTTCCTGAAGAGAAATACTGAGGCCACGTGAGCAAACTTTTCATCAAGAGTAGGTTGGGTAGTTGACCTGGGCTCCATTCACTGCACTGCAGCTCTGCAAGTTAAATTACTGTGCCTTGGGCTCTCACTTTATAAAATGAGGTTGTGAATTATCTGCTTCTCTGCCATAGTACAATAATTCATCCATTAAGGCAAACAATGCTTGGGAACAGTGTAAAGTAATACTTAGAAACTGGAGATGAGAGCCTTATTCATCAAAATTCCCACTCAAGAGAAAGTGGCTTAACAAAATGCTCCTGTCAAATTTGATTAGAAAGTGGGTGATAACATCAGCCTTATTTCTCGTAAGTAAAAGGCAACTCTGCAAGGCAAAACGTGCTTTTGCTCTCACCTTCCCTGCTTCTCCCTATTCCTGCCTAAGTCCGTAAAAGATCAAAAATCTTTTTCATGTAAGATAATAAAACAAAAGCCTGTGGACCACGACACTACAATGCATCCACTATAAAGGCATAAATGATTTTCTCTTGATGCTTCCTTGTCATTCAACATTGCAGAGACACAACAGGGAGAGACTGTACGAACGAGACTCAATTGTTTTATTGGAGTCATTTTGCTTGCATTTAATAATGATAATATCTCAAGGAAATGATTATTTGATGAAATGTGCAGCTGTACAACTGCATGGCCTCTGTATACTCCAAACAATCCACAACAATCAACCTCTTATCTTCCTCCTTTCACTTCACTGTTGAGCAACCCCAGAAGGCTCAGAAGATGACTGCCTTTCAGGAACTGCCTTTAAGGCTCCAACTTATTAACGAGCTCATCTTTATCTTCAAGGGCGGAGTCCAAACGTGCCAGCCTCTTCCCTCTTTCCCAAAAGGGAGAGAATGATGAAAAACGGGTGTAATACTTTTGTAATTTCTGTAATTTCAAAGTTATCAGAAGAGGCTCCCATTTTCAAGCAAAGATTAAAGCAGGAGCGGAACAGAGGCGAGATTATTAAATACAACTCTGAACACAGAGGCTATGACAGGATGACTAACAGTAGGTCATTTTAAGTTAATGGTCATTACTCAACACTTATACAAACTCACGCTGTTAGAAGAGCAAGCAGTTTCCATCACTGATTACACAGGGGCATGGACCTTGATCTTGCAAAATTGTTTATACGGATGCCTCCATGAAACTCAAGGATGATGGGATCAGTGCCAGGGTGTTTCAGCCCACAGAGTAAAAAAGGAGGGCTTTTGCCTAAAAGTGACCAGCACAGGGGTTGTTAAGTATTACCACTGGGACATAAACCTGAAAGTTCAGCTATGGTAGCACTTCTTGTTTTGGGGTATCAACGGTCTCCAGGTAAGGCTTGTAACTTGAAAAAAACCATTGAGAACTGCAGACAGCAGAGGGATCTTGTTCAGCAACTACCAGCCAGGAGAAGAAAACAGGCCACTCTTATTCCTACAGCTACTATAAGCCTTTCTGAGAAGCGCTCGGCAAACTCTCTGAAAGCTGCTGCTCAGAACCAGCGACAAAAAATTCCTGAAGTTTGTAAAAGAAAAAAAAATTTTAACCTGGAGATCTTTCAGAGAAGACTGGATCAACAAATGAAGATTCAAGGTCAAAGTCATTTAAGGATTTTAGATTAACCGAATTTAATATAACAACTCTGGCAGGCCATTGTCACATACCACATCTCAGCAGTGGCCACCGCAAAGGAACAAGAGTGCTTGCAATGTTCAGTTGAGTGCCCTTTTGGGCAAATTACTTGGAAAACGTATTTACAGCGGCATGATAGGAAGTTGTCACATTTGGTAGAGCCCTATGCAGACCAGACAATCCTGAAGAGAAAATGTGGTAGTATTTTATTTTCTCTTTTGCAGAAGAAACGAGCACTTGTTCATGGATGGCACTAGCAGGATCTCAAATTGCATTTGCATTGATTTAAGAAAAGGAAGAAGAGCTAAGGAGACGAGTAGCAGTGGCAGGTAGCTACAGCAGCAAAGAAGCAAAAGGAACAGGAAAACCGAGCCATCCCCAGCCCACAGCCTGCCCTGGCAACCACCAGCTTTAGGAAGTCCTTAAAATGGATTATAACCATCTTCCAGTCAGTCTGTTAAAGAACACGCAAAAAAGTTCTTACGACTTCTTCTGATCTAGCTTATTCCGCTGCTCAGCAGCATTTTTGCTTACCCTAGCTGTTCTCCTAGCAGAGCACTGGCCAAAATCCTCACCCCATGGGAGTCAACACAAGCATTGCCATTAAACAAGCAGGGTCAGAATTTCACCCATGCACACAGAGGTCACTACACAGTCCCTCTGACATTAAATACCATTGGAAACCAGCCCTGCTATAATGTTTGTAAGGTTTGGGTTTAGTCAGCCTTCAGGGCATGCTGCAAAAGCTCACCTGTGGCCCTTGCTTTTAAAGACTTCATCACAGACACACAGAGGTGGCTGAAAATGCTTTGGAAAGGTTTAAATTATCGTAGGATGCATCAATTCAATTTTGGAGAAACTATGAAGTCTGTCATTGATTTACAAACTTGAAGGAGACACAAAATGCATCAGTGAACCATGACATCCTGTTAAGAGAGCAGTAAAAGTCCAGGCAGAAGTGTTTCCCATAACAAAAGCCTCAAGTTTGAGCATGTTTTTTTGAGGAGTTCAAGCTGCATTGGTCCCTCCTCCTCTCCCTTTCATGAATGGTGTTGCCAGCACAGACAGCAGCGTCTTGCTTCTGGAGATGTCTTTCAAGAATTAACATCCATCCCTCCTTGCAGGTGCTTGTTGCTCAACTTTTAAGAACCTAGAGTTCCACATAAAGGTTTTAATGACATAAAAATAAAGCATCATTAGAAACAGATGTGCTTAGAAGAGCAAATACCACATTGCATTTTCCAAGGGCCGTTATTTACGTTTTAGTCTTTGGAATACAAATAATTCCATTACTGGAAACATACAGGGTCTGCTAAACATCTGTGCTCACAATGAGCCTATGGCCACTAATACTGTCCATACCTTTTCCCCATTTCTTCTCAAATTTATAGTCAAATATATTTCTGAAATCATTCTATGAATAGCTACATAAACCTAACGGTTTTAATCTGAGGAGATCCAACTGCTTTGCTCCAAATGTTACACCCACTAACGGCTTAAGAAAGGCAGACGACGTGAGTCATCAAGCTCGCTCTCCAAAAAAAAACCAAACAACAAAGAAACAAAGGAGCATGCTAATAAAAAGGACTCTTTGTAATGAAAAGGGAATTCCTGAAGCTGCTGAAGAACTCAAGGCCAAGCCTGCACGCTGTTTTGGAGTAACTTGTGGCAGCACCCCAGAGCTGAGCTGTCAGCTGATGAGTATCTAAAGGCTGGCTCCATCAGCCAGGGATTACTCACTGCACCAAGGACCATGCTCCACTGCATGCTCCAGATGGTGAAAAAGATGGACCTCTGGCTCACACCTATTTAGATAACCAGACTCACTGATCTCCATACCTTCATGAATCTGGCTCTAAGTGAACAGTTAACGTCAGCCCAACACGTGAAGGCAGCAGTAACTCAAGATGCTTATGCTCTTCTGAAGTACAGCTCTTTATTTTGTCTGGGCACAGCTATGAACTGCAATGTAATCTGATTAGACGCCAGCAATATTCAATGAGGGGAAGGGATAATACACTTACAGCAAATGGCTTGGAACACCAAGTGCAATTCCACTACATGCTCAGCGGAACACACACTGCTTATTTTGAACTGGCAACTTCCACAGAGACTGAAAAGCCTACAGGTACCTCTTCGTGTTTAGCTATCAGTCTTGCAAACACCTCTGGACCCAAAAGACAAAAGCTACTTAACTCAGGCCTCCCAACCACTCGTGCTGCTGATCCCAATCTAGCAAGGATTTCAGCTATGACCAAATGGCTGCTTGCCTCTGAAGCACGACTAAGACAAGCAGGTGCAAAAAGCAGAAGAAAAGATTAGTTTTTTTAAATCCAAGTCAGCAGATCTAACTGAAACCCCACAGCAAGCAGATCTGCAGAATAAGGCAGTACTATTTTTACACGCTGCCACTTCTTCCAACATAGCACACTTCCTTAGTGAACAGAGGGAAAGATCATGGGGGGACAAAGGGAGGCAAAAATCATTCAAATCACATTAAGAAATTATCAGGTTAATAAATTTTAGAAACAGTCCATTATGTTTCATTTAGTTATACAGAGATAAAGTATCATCAACCCATCAAAATATTCGATGCACACCTAAGCCATAGCGCATAGGAACTTTGTCCCTGGGTGCAATGGGAACCTCTGCCCCTGCCCCAGCTATTCATGATGAGGTTCCCTCATGCTAGGGCAACCTCATGCCTTTGCTCTGCATTAATGATTTCTAGCTACAACAGGCATATATGAGGGAGATGCTTGGTGGTGATGCTTCAAAAGGCAATACATCCTCTTTCTGGTACTTCCTCAAGGCAGCTGCTCTATGTGCTCCAAAGGCCGTTTAAAAATCATCTCAAATACATACTGAAATACCCATGGCTGAACTTCACCCCCTGATTTATTTAGTGTGTCTCCAAACTCATTTCAACTTGGCTTGGTAGAAACCCAAAGACTAGAAACACACTGACTTTGCACACTTTTCCTTTAAGTCTCGGGAGCCCCATGAGCAGACAGAGGGAGAACCTGCACACGTCTTTAATCGAGTGGCAGATAAGGAAAGGATAACAAGAATCCAGGACACTAGTGTTTACAAGCCCCAAAAGCTCACTTTGCCCAGTGCTATATATAAACAGTTGTGCTGTTCATCAGGTCAGCTCTCAAACAGTTAACTAGCTTTGTCCTCACTGACAGTCTTTTTGAATTATTTTTTTTGGCAGCATCCCACTTATTTTCAACTTCAGCTTCCTCAGCCTTACCACAATATAATGAATTTTCACAAAAGCAAAGGAGAATGTCACCGCATGGGTCTGACACCAGCTGGCTGCTTAGGCTCACAGTATGAAGGAATTTGATACACAACACTGAACTCAGCTTAAAAAAAAAAGTAATATTTCACCTGTTACAGAAAGTGAAATGAGGACAGTCATCTCCAAGCAGAGAAACCAGAGGTCTTTGTGCTTTTGACCACAGACTCAATAATTACACCCTCTGAAAGACAGAGCAAACTTTGAATTCTTACTTTTGAAATTAGAAAAGGTATGGGCATTTTCTCCCGTACTTGTAGGCAGCAAGTGAAGCAAGCTTCTCACAAGAACAAGGCTGCATGCAGATCAGGTGAGACAGCTTACAAGCACAGGACTGTGCTCCCAGATCTTTGGCTGCTTTGAATGCACAGATTCACATGCTTCACAGGCAAACTCCTGTTTATCCCACCAATCCTTCCAAATAATCTATGCTGTCACGCTGCATGTAAAGCGTGCCTGCTTAAACCATGAAGAGTATAGCAGGAGAAAAGCTTCAAGAGTTCTTTGATGCACAAAAAGAAAAAAGCACATCTTGTAGAAAAGATCAAATGAAGCTCCAGAGGTGTACAGCATTACAAACATGGCTTACAGCAAGACACTTAGTGGTGCTGATTGGCATGCAAACACCAAGGATATGCTTATCCCTTTCTGCGAGAGCAGAGCAACTGCATTTCTTCTTCCAGAGATGCTCTGTCGGACTGTAGCGAATATGTCTTTGACCACCAGAACAGCAGATACGTGTAATTCTGCTGTACTTGCTCACTGTGATGCACACACATGCAATGTACACCAGGCTTGTAATATCCGTCAAAGAAGGCTAAGTTTTAAGATATCACTCAACCAACCATAGTAAGAACAACTGCAAGAAGCTTCAGGAAACCAGGATTTGAATCAATGAAAAAGACTAGAAGCCAAAAGACAGAAGGAAAACAAGGATGATTTAAGAATAGGGCTTTGCAAATCCTGAAACTGAAGCCTTAAAGTTGGCAGCAGAAGCCATCCTGTGCCTACAGATGTTGCATTACAGCACTGCTTCTCCATCTGTATAGCCATTCCCTCACTGCAATTGAGAATACCTTTTTTGCCTCCTCCTGTTAACAGCCCATAGATGAGCAGGAGAGAACCTGCACCTTACACAGCACACAGGAGTATTCAGAGTATTGCCATTCTAGCCAGGTGCCGTTCATCTTACAGTCCTTAAAAATCAAAACAGCTGGGGTTGGGCAGTTTTCAGTAAGGCTGCCTCCCACATAAAGAGTGCTGCTAAGGCTTTGTAGCAACAGCATGCAAACTGTGTTAAAACCTTTCTAAGGGGATACCCCTCCTTCCACTGTAAGGAAGTCCATGTGCCTGTACTGCTCCCCTCCAAATACTGGTGTAACTTCCTTCTTTTCAGCATCTTATGCAAAACAGAGACATAAAACATCTCAGGCTGAAGGGGACCTCAGGAGGCCATGTGGTCTGCTTCCCCACTAAAAGCAAGGCCAACTTTGATGATGTTCCTGGAGGTATGTCCAGTCCAGCTTTGAGTGTCTCTAGGGGTGGAGATTCCTGAAATCCTCTTCCGGTTGCTGATTAGTGCCACTGTGAAAACTGTTTTCCTTACCCAAAATCCAGGGTCCATTGTCCCAGCAGCTCAAAGCCATGTTTTTTCAAGCGCCTCATGAGAGGCTGTTCTCCTCTGACACCGCTTCATCAACAGTAAACACACGTGGAAAGTGTTTATTGGTTTTCATCCGATTTCATTCCTTTCAAATTCATTCCTTTGATCTCAAAGGAATTCAAACATCTACCTTATGCACACAAAAAGCATTATTACAACCAAATCTGAGGAAAAAATTACAACTATGGTATTTTCAAAACGACACAAACCCAATTAAAGTTCACCTTTAAGAAGTGGCCATCCCTAGTGCTAACTTGTTCAAATGCATCCATGTACATTTACTAGCGCTGCATTTCTTAGTGTTTCTCAAAAAATGAATTCACCGTGCTTTACGGTTAAGCTGATTTCAGTACAGAAACATTCATCTGGTCATTTGACATCTCTGGTAATGCAGGAAATCCATCTAAACCTCACAGCTCCTCACACGCTCTGATGCTCCCTTGTTCTTCTAACAGACCTCATCAACCTGCACCTCTAATACACAGTTGGCTGTGACCTACTGCTATTAATTTGTCTATTAAAGACAAAAGGAAGTGTCAAAGGTGGATGGAGGATTTCTGACCTGGGCTTTGAGCACTGTAATGCACAGGACTTGCATATAAATTACAACTTTAGATGTAAGTGCTCAGAAAGGGTGACCTCCTATTTAGATTTTATTAACTACACCCCCAGAGACCACCTCGATTTAGTACCATGTAACCCATATTCCCACATTTCACAGCGACACTGTTACACAAAAGGTTTTTCTTCCTTCCATCCTGCTCAGCCATGTGAAGCAAGAACTATCAGTTCACCCAGCTCTTCTCCACAGATGGTCAACTTGAGGGACAGGTCATTCAGAAATGACATGCACAGTAATGTGCACAGCTACAGAGAGTTTGAGGAAACCCACATTTGTAACACTGTGCTGGGAAAGAAAAGCCTTGGATCACTCAACAGAAAGTCATCTTGCCATGTGGTCTCAAAACCAGTTTGTAAGACACACAACCAACAGAGATGATGAGATTTTATTTTACTAACCAAAGTGAGAGCCCCCCAGGTTTTTGAAGCTTTAAGACTTGGGCTCTAGTCCTAAATCCCCAAGCACAAGTTTGACTCAAATCCATCTGCTGCTCACCAGCGTGTTCATCTCTGTCCTAGACTAAAAGGCAGAAATATTGCAAGACAGTGAAAAATACAGTCTGCAGAGTAAGGATGCAGCAGGAAAGAGGTAGTTACTGAATTGTCCATCCTCCCCTGATGGGCACTAATGCTTTAAGGCACTGATTCATGAGCTGTGTTTCTCAAGATGATGGTATGTACCCTATCACTAGTTGAGGCAGTGCAAAGCCCAGCCCTCAATACAACTGTGTTGAGACCACGACAACCAAACGCCATATGGAGCAAAGTGTCTTCTCACTGTGTCCCCAGCCATGAGCAAAACCCCATCAGGTGCTTAACAACACTCAGATGCCTGTATTTAACGTACGCACTGAGAACTAATTTATGGTTTTATTTCAGGGGTGCTTCTCAAAAGAGGGCAAAGGTGCCTCAAATTGTTTTCCCCAAGTGAAGTGCATCTGCAGACAGTTCTTGAGGAGCAACTAACACACGGGAGTTTAATAACATGATACTGCTCTTGGTCCTTGACGTTCTCCTGGGCATTGCAGGGTCAACACATGCCATTTGCAAATTTGAAGTTAAAAATAATACACACACACTTTTTTCATTGTTTATAGACCAGACACAACTTGGTTCAGAAAGAATAAATCTGTTTCTCCTGCTTGTACAAATAACCACCAACCAACTGAATCATGCTGAACAGCCAAACACTTACACTGGTAACTAGTTTTGTTACCACAACATGCCAAAGTGAAAATGAACCTTAATAATGTGATACGAGCAAGATTTAAACAAAATATATATTTTTAATGTGCTCATTTTTAATGTGGTTAACTTCTGCAGTTACACTCTGGTAAGCATGACATCATAAGTCTTCATAGAATTCCAATTCAACAGCAGTTTCTGATTTATTTCCCCCCATCCCACATCCTCTTCAGAGTCCATTTCTATTTCAAGCATCAATAGCCAATGCTTGCAACATCTGCAGGTTGCCAAGCCAGTTTATCTCTGGAAAAATGGATGCAAACTGCTTGCCAACAGAAAAAAATACACCCTGAGCTGAAAACTATGGCTACCTTGTGCTTTTTCCACCTATCCATAAATACGGCAATACCTACTGCTAATTAAAGCAGACAGGTTTAAATGGTGTGAAAGCTGTAATCACAATATGACATGTGTAAGTCTCTAAAGATATATATAAAAACATTAGGCTAAAAAGCCCTCCAACCAAAATCCTGTAAAGGGATAAGCACTCTGAGCTTTTTACACTGCATTAAGGAGAACAGAGAGCTGCTGCTGAAGGCTATACTGTGCAGAAAGCACAAGATGCACAGTAAGAAGCACAGAAAACACAGACCATGAGATCTGTCATTCCGTGGTACTAAAGCCACGCTCTCCTCAGGCTCCCGGTGTATCTGTCCGTGACGTAAGCTGACAGTACCTGCAATGCAGCACTCGTGCGGGCACCGATTAGCTCTGAATTTGTGTTCTGAGGCAGCAGCGCTGTCACTCATCCTGAGCGAACTCAAGGGCATGCCTTCAGCAGAAATAATTGCCACATTTAATCTGTCCAGCTACAATCCATCTCAGATACAAGCCCTTGCAATAAGCTTTAGCCTAGATTTTTGTAACAGTTTGTTTAAAGTAGGTAAAATAAATGATTAAATTAAAAAGCCCCCAAAGAACCGGGTTTTGGTAAGGACGGTAGAACTGGGTCTTGATGTAAGCAGTATTTCTCTGGTAAAGAAAAAATCTGTCCAAAGAAAGTAGTCTCGTTAATCTGCCATTCCCAACAGGATCAAAAGGCCATGAAAAGCACAGCTTTCAGGTAAGACTGTAATAAAACAAGAACAAGATACTACAGGTTGGCAACCCAGGATAAACCAGCAACACAGGTGGGACATATTCTATGCCATGCATTATTTTCCTACCCAGGAGATGCGGCAAAACTCTACAGCAGCAAAGGTGGGAAGTACTAAAAAAATCCCATGGAGACTGATTTATTGTAAACGTTACTAAAACCAGAATCACACTCAAGGAGGTCAAAGCAACAAAGCTTTACACCAGGTTTGCTAAAACGTAGGTGATCTAGGGGCAAATGTAGGCATGAAATAATTAAAAATGTACTAAGCTCCAAAGAGAGACATGAAGAGTTATGCACTATGAAAACAAAATTAAACCTAACTCTATTTTGAAGTACTTAAGATGGTGACTGAAGACAAAATAGCTGCAAATCAGCATCAACAGTTACCCATCCAATGACTTTCCCTGTTTGCTAGAGGCAGGTCTTGCAAGTCAAGTCAGCAGTGGCGATGAACAGGAGGAGGAAGAGGACCCCCAGGGACATTTTTCTACCAAGAACCAAACGTGAGAAGATTCTGTTTTAAACCTAAAGTGCATACCGAAGGCAGTATGATACACCTTCCTTTGCAAAAGGCAGTCCAGCTTCAAAAGGAAACAAAAGTATATCAAATGAAATAAGGTTGCAAAAAAAGGCAAAGAGATCTTTTTAGCAAAAGCTGTTTTCCACGAGGGTATCGTCTTCTTTCTGCCTGACCCCTGTGCAGAGCAGCCTCCAGGAGTCACACAGAGTGGGTGCTCCTCATCCAAATGTAGCTGCTGGCTACTAAAAATGCACCTTCGCTTTAAGGTTTTGTTAACAGAGTTGCACTGGACACACTTCAAAAAATTTGATGCTGCTGGGCTTTGCCAGGCAGTAGTGTGAAACACCAACCTATCACCTGGGGAAGTGGAACTGGGGGGAACTATGACTGCTTAGGGCAGGATGAGTACTAATCTTCGTCATCTCTCTCCCAAGACACGCTCCAAGCAAAAATGTTCTCATGAGCGTACAGAGACTAAAAGCCCTGTGCAATTTGCTCATTTAAAACTATATCCCCTGTCAATTTATTCTTCCATCTGTTAGTGAGGTTAAAGGTCAATCCAAAATCTAGACAAGTCACCAGCCCTCATGGGTGAGGTGCTCTACTTTCTGCAGCCAGCAGCACACAAATGTCTGAGGGGCTCAGGATCTCTCAGGAACTTCCTTTGGCTCTCCAGCCAAAGCGACACGATGCATTCGGAGCAAGGCTGGCCAGGGACAGCCTCAGGCACAGTGCAAACCCAGGCACGAATGTGGGTGGCTGGATATGCAGCTGGATGCCGTTATCCACCCTATTCTTCTGGAGGGTTTGGACCCTTCTGTCTCTGTGTGACTGGCATCAGCATCTCTGAAGTGCAGTACTGTAGCCCCAGAAAAGAGCATCCAAGGATCCCTCTTAAAAATAATAAGACCCACTAGAGATGAGAACACTCACCAGAAAGATGGGCATAAAGACAGAAACCAACACAGAGACTCTCCAAATATCTCATCAGACGTCAGACGAAGGTCCATCCTCCCCACACAAAATAGCTCTCCATGGCCCAGACCTCTCCTCTCCAGAAAGTATTGCTCAGCTTCACATGCCTGTTGGCCACCACGCTACGAGAACTTGGCAGCCAGTTTCCACATGTTGTTCTGGCACTGTGCTCTCTCTGACCCATTCCAAAATTAAGGAAACGGTCAAACTCAAAACATGCCAGTGGTCTATCAATTTAGTACAGCAAACACTTCCGAAAGGAAGAACTTCCAGGCTGAAGCCACACACACTCTTTAACCCAACCTCTCAAACAGGCTAATTCAGTTATAGCAGGATATGCATCCTGCCATAAAACATCCACATGCAGAAAATATTACAAACTTCCTTCAAAATCTATATTTAAGTTGGTGTGATAATGCACTGCTGATATCACTGCTGATATTCACTGCTCATCACTGACGATACTCACTGCTCATCACTGACTCTTTGCGTGAGCTAGAGGCTTAGATGCTTTAGCACAGCTCTCTGGTATTTTATCTGCAAGTTTTTCTCCATCATCATCCAAATACTCCTCCAGAAGAGACACCAAGACAGACACCACCTGTCCTGGTGACTCACTGCAGTGAACTGGTTGTGATCTAAGGAGCATGGGTTATTGAGAACAGCTATTTAAACCAAGTCCAGTATTTCGATAAGAATTGTGTATCACCTTCCTCAACCTGGAAGGCTCTTTCACAGCAGAGAGCATGGGAGGATCTGCCAGGCAATGAGCCAAGTCCTCTCTACAAAAACTTCCCGACAATTGCTTTGGTGACCGCAGGGACAACCACAGGGACAGGAATGATAGTCTGGTCCAAGTGACACAGTTCCCCCGCTCACCCGCATGGACAAATTAACTCAAGGAAGAAGCAATCTGTTCTTTTCTCAGCCAACGCAGTAAATCTAGAGAGGTCTGTAGATTCTTTAGGCAGAACCAGGAAAAGCCTGTTTCCTATAAGATGCTCTTGGCCCAGTGAACAACAAAACACTATTAAATTCAAAATATTGAACCCACCTGGCTGTAGGAACAGGGACCTTAAGTCCAGTTTTAGTCCTGGAATTCCCTGTGATGAACAAGAATGAACCTCTCAAGTATCTGTGATTCAAATTTTAGGATAATATGATTCTCCACAGCACATCACTGCCATACTGGTCGTGATTTGGAGAAACTTGTGCAAAGTCAACACATCATTTTTCAGCATGGCCTCTCTCATAAATGAACTCTTCAAGTTCCACGGTGTGATCCTGAAAGATAAGTGTGCTGAGCCTCTTCTTCAGAATACAGATCTCCAAAGAGCATCTTCTCAATTTCCCCAAGTAACTTCAGACATAACACTCAGGGAGGAGGAAGGGAAGGCAACACTATTACAATTTCTATTACTATGACCTTTAAATGTTTAACTAGCAATCTATTCTTTGCAGTCAAGATGAACCCGCAGGTGATTAGCTTCACTATGAGTCACTATGCCCCTATAGAGCAATAATTTAATTAGACACTTTAACAGCCTTCAATTTTGTTCGGGATCTGCTTACTACAGCCATAGTCCCATAGCTGCAGTTTTGTTTTGCTTCACGAGCTAAGCAGGGTCAGTCCAGGTCAGTGCTGGATTGAAGGAAAGGTGTCATAGAAAATCCCAGATGCTCCAAGAAATGAGGCTGATGTTTCCAGAGGAGTCACTGTGAACAAGAGCACTGGGAGAGGGTCTGGAGCTTGTGCCTGGATACAAGCTGCAAACTTTCCGTAATCTACAACCGAGCCTGACCTCTTCAACTCCCTAATCTCAGGATGCACTCACTTCACTTGCCTGGGCTATCCACTATCCTCCAGCTAAACTGGACACACTATTCATTTTCTATTGTAGCTGCTGCAAAGATACCCTTAAGGGGCTGTTTCACATCTCCAGAAATGGCTTCAATGTAGCGGTGTGTGAACACCTTCAATTTCTGCCTGATGCGTTCCTCAGATGGTGTTACAGTATCATGAAATCACTGGAGCAGCTGAATAAAGTTTCCTGTGTAATGCGTAACACACAAACTCAACATCATTCAACCCCACCTGGATTTTAGAAGTTATACAGGAAAGTATCTGCAAGCTTGAACTGCATTACTGACAGCCAAGGCTCTTCCTCCTCCTGCAGTTTCTTTTTCCCCAACTGCTTGATAAGCAATCCTGAAAAAGCAAAAACATATTTCCCTACTCCCCATAGCTGAGTCAGCAACGGCAACCGCAAAGGCCCAGAGCATGCATGTACTCTGCTGACCTCTGGACCTCTAAAACTGTTTCACTTTTCCTCAGCACTTCAGTTCTCCATGCCCAGGCACTGGCATGATGTACTTGAGTTGCACCCGTGCTCGCAGAACCAGCCCCTGATTTCTGCTTACAGTCCAGAGGGTCACCAAAACACAAAGATAATTTAACAGGAAGGGTAAATGTTCTTTCCATTAACTCATGGCCAAAGATGCCTACCAAGAATGAAACTACACACAGTACCTCCTGTTCTGACCCTGCACCATGGGGCACACAAGTTAAGTTTAAAAATTTGCGCTTTTTTTTAATATTTACCCTTAAAATTACCTGTGGTCACCCTTTACTGACCTTTTCATTAAGCTTAGGAATCTGTCAGTGGCTGAAACCTAAGAGGGAAGTGCTTTACCTCAGACAGCATCTGCTCATGAGCCTTGATCCAGAGATCCTGGGTTCAAACTCCACTGCTGTGTTCCGTTCATAAACAAATTACAAGCTTTCACAGAAAGGAACGAAACATTTTTGTTCTACAGCAGGCGATTTAATCAAATCCTTTCATTAAATATTCTTCCACTTCTTAAACCAAGCATTCTGCCCTATGGAAAAGGGTTATTTTTATCTCATACCTACCCTAGCCGTATTTATAAGGCCATGTTTAGTACAATGTTTTTTTTTAATCCAGGTTTAGACTCACCAAGAGTCTTATCAACACATCAGTCAGGGGTTTGCAAGGCAAATATCTGTATGGTAAGCTCCAGCATGTATACACATACCTTCATCAACATAAACACACTCAGCCCAGTAAAAACTTCATTCTCCTTAGGCATTGCACTGCTATCCACAGAAGGGTTAAAGCAGGGTTACTGCTTAATGGGCCTAATATCACAGTGACATGGGGAAGCCCCAGTAAGAGTTTTGCAACACTGTATTGCAAAAGGGTTCCAGTACCAGCTACAGTGGGAAGATTTATGTCAAAGACATCTGTACCTATATGAATGGGAGATGTTTAGTTTCACAGGGGCAAAAAACTGAAACTGTGGCTTTGTAATAGTGAATTGAAAGACAGAAGAAATTCATCTTACACAGCAAGATGATAAGCTGGTAAAAAATAAAAGCAGGTGAAGTTATATATCAGTCTCGTGGCTAGAAAGCAAGAAAGATGCAATCTATTTGGCTTCCACTTAAGTCCAAAATCTCATATTTCTTTCTAAGAAAAACCTGGTGAGTCACCACAAGCAACCAAAACACCCAAATACCTGTGACCTGTGAAGAGCTGAGATGCTCTTCTACATGCAAGATTTCATCTCCCCAAGACACCAGCCGATTTTGAGCTGGCGTTAAAGCCTTCAACACTTGAAGTAGGGACTTCTGGAGCTTTCTGCTGAAACGAGGAACACCACAGGCATCAGAAGTGGAGGTCTGGGGGTGGGGGGGGAAGTCAGAATAAAGCAGATGTTTAACAGCTGGGTTAGGCGAGGCCATAAACCTTTCCTTTTCAAAAGCAACGTGACCTCCACACCACATTCTGTGTCCCGGCACTGTGGGGGCAGATATATCCCTGGCACGGACAGCAGTCTGGGCTCAGTACCCTGTAACTCAAGCAGCTCCTGCCTCTGGTGGGTAAGACATAAAAAAACACTGTCAGCCTGAGAAAAGACATGGGTTGTGCTCTTGTACGCTCAGTACATGGGAGATGGTCCTTTCCTTCAAAGAGAGCAAGTGACTGACATTTGGTCAATTAGTTCTCTATTAACATGCAGCTGGGGACCTGGTAATGAGAACTTTTTTTTCTTTCTTTCCTGATTTGATAGAGGAGACATCAAAACATGTTTTAATCTGCAACACAGACTGATAAAACCAGCTGCCCAACAGACAGCGTCTTTCACGAAGGCTTAATTCTCCTCAGAGAGCTCGAGAGCAGCTTTACTGCCTGCCAGATAAGTGATGTTTACAGCAGATCCTCAGAGCTGCTCAGCCTCCTGGATGAATTTAGAAATTGGACCAGAGGACAGATTTGCAGAGCAGTAATTAGCACAGGAGACAATGGAGAAAGAATGGAAAAGAATAATGTAGTTTGTGTCAATATAAGACCAAGGTCTGTGGGCCTTGTCCGAACTTCTGGACAGGTCACAGGGAGAAACGTAGGGAAGGATGAAACAAGGCAAATCTGAAAACCCAGCTACTCTTCACAGACCAGCTTGAGCAGCCTTAATCAGCTTTACAACTATTCTTCCTTCCCATTTCAGGGCTTCTTTAATTTTTTATTCAAAAAAAGGCAGGTAGTGGGCACCCTTGACAGGCAGCCATGCTGTGTTGCCACAGTGACTGTAAGTGTACATGGTCTGTTGACAGCTGAGTGTTTCCCCACTACTGCCTTTCTGCTGATGAGTCAGCAAGTGCCTTAACTTAAACACACCACCAGCTGGATCAGGCTTGTTACCGTGCAATTACACCCCAGAGCAGAGCAGATGGGAGAGCTCCTGTTGGCTTCAACCCTGCTACCCTCTAAAGCCACTTCCAGAAAAAGCAAACATGGGTAACTCCAGACACCATTTGCACAGAGCTCAGCATCACTGTTTCCATGTCAGATGGACTGCATCAGCACTGAAACAAAACAGATAAATCGATAGACAAAATTATAGAACTATGAGATGTAGATGTAGGCAGACTTGCTTAAAAACGTAACTCAGGTCAGAGGAAAGCCAGGAAACATGAAGCAGTGCAGGTCCTTCTGGGTTCTCTTGATCCAAACCAGAGCCACAGCATCAAAACTCATACATTCACTCTCATGTGCAAAGATACTAGAGAATGCACCAAAGAAGTTTCTGTAGGGCTGTTTTATTTGTGCTTCTCTCCATTCCCAGGAACTGTGTCTGTAAGAAGCTACAACTTGCATTCCAGCTAAAGACAAAAAGCTACACCAATAGCGTCAATATCAACACATACTCCTCCACTTATCCTCATATGGCCATATGCCTGGAATTAAATTCCTGAACACGAGTCCCAGAGTACGAACAACTGTACACTCAAGAGCATGGAAAACAGCAAAAAAATTAATTTACCTTATGCAAATAGACAGTTCAAGTACTTATTCCTTAGATCCTACTATGTAAAACAACACATGGAGATTCCCAGAAGAGCTAAATGCAGTGTCATGGACAGATCATCTAAGAGGTGGACAGGTCTTCTTGCCATAATTATTTATTTGCTTTCTGAAAATGGCAAATGGGCATTAATTCAGGAAGTAGAAAGTGGTTTAAGAAGAGAAGTAACAATGCAAGTAAAAGGAGGAGGCCAGACACAGCCCTTTCCAACTTCCAACCTGTCCCTGCTCTCTCTCCCTTTTTCCAAGGTATTTCTCACCCCTATCTGCACCTGGTCAAGACAAGCTACTGCAGATCTGATCCAGAATACATTCTGCATAATGCTCACGCTTAACGGAGGCACAGCAATTCCTGAAAAAAAAAAAAAAAGCAGGGCTGATAATAAATCCCAGTAGTCAGAGTAAGTATGTGAACTAAGTACAAGGCACATGTAAGAAGATTTATGAGGTCTCGCACTGTAACAGCACCATGAATCATAATGATGCCCTATTTGCTGTGCACATATGCCTTTAAGTCAATGATAAAAGTTCACGTGGCACAAATACATACCATGCAGGGTTTCACCTGCCCTGTTTTACTCCTAGCCCTACCCAACTGACTTGTCTTGATCCAAGAATTGCTACTTCGCTGCAAGAAGATGGAGAAGTCCCACAGTGTCTCTGAAATGGTGAGCACACAGGGATGACAAGCAATTCACCAGGCTGGGACTGCCCCCCAATGTCTAGTAAGTTCAGGATACACATCAGACACGTGAGTGTCGGTGATCACAGGAACACTAATAGCAGGTAATCTTATCTCCAAGAACTTTTTATTGGGAACCTGTGATCGGAAACCTCAAAAATCAAGGCAAGCATGACAGGAATTGCTGCTGCTGTTGCCATTAGAGCTGAGCTGCAAATGCTGCTGGAGAAGGTGCACTGGAGGGGAAGATGGGCTTTTCCAGTGAGCCCTGTTTGCAGGTGTACCCAAAACGCCACCAAAGCACCCCACAGAGATAATGCCATAAAGGGCAGGACTATCACTACCAGTGGGAAACAGGCAAAGGAAGCCAGAAGGAGCAAGAGGAGGAAGTGAGAGGGGAAGGAAGAGTGCCTTCAGAGCACAAAGCCACCAATGGCAGGTCTGGGCTTTCCTCCCGTTTTCAACACAAAATAACTACACATCTGCCATAGCGACCAGCCTCCTCTGCATGGCAGGTTCATCATCTCTCCTCTTGAGGCTACAGAGAATTCAGCAATAGATTTTTGTAACTTACACTACAGAGCACTTACAAGCCCTCTGGTGCTAGGCATTCACAAGACTGGTGACAGCGACCTCCTAGGAAGTCCCACACCACCACCCCACGTCTTTTTGTACAACCTGGCTTTCAAGACTAAATAACAGCCAGTAGCACAAGCTCGTTTGCTGAGGTCCACAAGCTTCTGTCTTGTTCTTGTTGGAAGTAGCACCACCACACCATTTGATCTAAAGGGATATCCATACCTTCAGTTCACAAATAGGCACTGCCATTTAAGGCTAACTTTGGTGCTGGCTTCTCTGCAGCAGCACATGAAAGTGTGAAAGAGACGGTAACCAAATTTATTTGCACAAGCCTTTGGAGAACTTTGAAGATGGAGTAATACTTAGTCCCTACCAGTGTGCTCCAGTTAAAGTACGAACTACAGCTAAGGATGTTGCACCTACACTTCATCTCCTCAATCTGTAATTTCTGAATAAATTGTTAACACGGGTGAAACAGAAGAGAGTACGCAGTAACTGTCCTTCCCATCCAAACACACCTTGTATCTACTGGTCCTGCATCCCAGTTGTGGGAACTGATCTGGTATCAGTGGGAAGTCAAACAGGAATGCTAGTCCCAAGGTCTGTATGTTTTTCCAGGAGGAAAAAGGTCCCTCCAGGGCCAGTTCAGACAAACTACAGGAGGTGAGGAACATCCTGGCTAATACCCAGGGATCTGTTCACATTCACTGCACGCTCCTTAGGACATTTGCCTACAGTATCTCTTATTTCACAACATGTCCTCCTATTTGTACAAACCTCATTCAACCTTCATTTGCCAAGGACAAACAAAACTGAACAGAACACCACAGTGCTCCCAACCACACAGCTATGCCTTTATTTCTCTTGCTGTAGAAGAGCTATGATGTGACCGGCTCATGTGAGTGGTCAGGGAAAATAGTCATCTCCTTTAGCATGCAGCGCAGGCTGCAGGTCCTGGAGGGACCGTTTCATCTGGAAACCTCCAGATGCTGAAGAGGGAGACGGGCCTGAGAGCGAGAGGCTGGAACAAGGCAAGGGGGGTTTGCAACAGCCGCGTGGCCTGAGAGCACCAGGGCTCACCACTAACAGTGGCTCTGCTTTGCATTCAGGATTATTGATTATCCTCTCCTAATACCATGACTGAGTGCCCAGGGTAAAAAGGGGGGGGGGGGGAGCTTCACATTATATAGAGATAGATAGCTATTTAAAATCATTAACAGAGATTTGTATCTCTGAGCTAGTCATCTGTTCTCTGGGGAAGTCAGACATCTGCATAGTGAGAGACTGAAAGCTACAATAAAATGATGAAATGAGCTTCAATAAATCATTAAGCTAAAGCTCATAATGTTTATCTGCAATGTCATGCCCCCACACTCTACAAAAGCAGATGTACAACTTTTTGGGTTTTCTTTTATCAACTATTAAACTGTCATGTAGCTATTAGAGAAGATTGAAACTTCTTTTTAAAAGTGGTGAGCATCAGGGATTGCAGTTTCATGTCATGGAAGGGATACTTGCGTGACAAATCATATCATGCAAGAGGAAATACAATCTATGGAAATAAACCTCTGAAGGAGAGGCTGTTCACCTTCTGCTGACATTCTGGCAGCTAGACATGCCCCAAACCTCATTAACAAGGCAGTTCTGTGTACCAGTTATGTTCCATCTTCCCTCATTTATTCGTCTTGCTGTAGCCCCCCCATCCCTCCATTTCCAAGCACACTGTATGTATGAGGCACAGTGCCAGAGCTGCTGCGAGGCCTCCCCAGCAATGCAGATGTCCTGTGTGGCTGTGCCACTTCTGCCCAGGGGAGGGGAGGTCAGGCAGAAAGGCTGGAAGAAGGCAGTCCCATGTCAAAAGCAGAAAAAGGTTTCAGGGTCAGCAGTTGCTTTCCTACACTCTCCCTCGCAAGTGGCGCTGCTCCTCCCCCAGCCAGCCCTGCTCTCCCTCAAGAGCCCCCGAATTTCTGGGAAGACAGGAATGCCAGGGCTAGGGGCTCTGCAGGAACAAGGGTGAAGAAGGGAAAGGACAGCCCTGGAGACATCCTACCAGGGCAGCCACTGCAGGGATAAACTGACAGCAGATGCAGATCCAGTGCTGTGGATGTCATCCCCAAGACACTGGGGCAGGTGACATCAAGAGGGGCAGCTGCAGCCTGAGGAGACACGTTGTCATTTCCCCAAGACTTACCAGAAAGGGGGCAGCCAGAGTTGCATCATAACCAATGTATTTGCATGACCTCTCTGTTGAAAACACAGAGCTCTTCCCGCTCCAAGTAGCTCCATAAACATTGCTGACATTTTCCAGCCTTGCACTGGAACATGCTACAGACACAGACCCTTCACCTCTTCCTCAGGAGCTCTACTATAGCCACCACCACAGAGAGTGGAGAAATCTGCCCCAGTTACTTCAGGGATACAAATGTTATTTTTAAATCTTGTTCCTTCCCCACCCCCCCCAGAAGAAGAATAGAGCAGAAAAGCTCTCTGCTCCCTCAGGCTTGACATCCGAAAGTCAGCATTTGTTTGTTTTACAGAACAGGACTTGCTCTGTCCAATTTAGACCCAATCTCTTAATCTAGAAACAAAAGCAAATAAATAGTGAAATTATGACTAAGGGGGGGGGTTTCAAGGGGCCTACATCTTACTGGTTTAGGGGATTTTTAGGTATTGCAAAGAGAGACATTTATCCTACTATATTTCTTCTGGCCTGAATGCAAAATTTGAAGCTGCTGTGCTGCTTTTGTCTGCTGCTGCTGATGTAAAGTGTAACTATGTGTTCAATCCAGCCTGTGATGTAATTCGGAAGCATGATTTCCAAAATCCTGATTGTAGGAATCCATGAGCAAATCACTCTACTGTTCTATGCAAGCCCTCAAATTACTGCTATGCTCAGGTCCTTGAAGTCCACCAAATTAACAAATACTAGCCCACATGACTAAGGTTCAGAGAAGTTCAATCCCATCTTATGTAAGAGACAGATCTGGTGTGTTTGCCTTTAAAAAAACCCCACCAAGATAAATACTAGGGTCACCAAACATGCTGTGCAATATTTAACAAGAAAAAGCTGGGACCTTAACAGGATTTGCAGCCTAAAACTGCTCCTGAAGGCAACAAATGTGACATGATCATTCTGACAGCTGTGACAAATTAGGTTTCATTTGCCCGAAAGCCAGCCATGTTCATTTAACTGCAATTACTGGCACATCATGATCCCCTCGCCAGAGAACGCACCCAGCCATCCAGACAGACTCCAAAACAGCATCTTGTACAGATCAACCTGTTTAAATTGATCTTCTGTAATAACACCAAGTCTTTAGAAACAACCATTTGTTAATACGTGCCAATAGCTTCTTCAGGGGTTTATCATGATCCCGCAACTCTTTTTCAACCAATGGAACAACAAAATCTGGTTAATGTGCTCTAAACTCTGCACCCCTTCCCTACGCGCCTGGTTACAAGCACAATGCTCACAGGAGAATGTGCTACTGAGAGATGTTTGCTTTGTCTGGTGTAAACCAAGAAATCTGAAAATCATTTCATCCAGCCTGAAATATTGACAGACTAAAGCATATAAATTAACTCTTTTTTTTGTGACTTGTTTTTATGCCTGAGGACATAACTGGACTTTGTGATCTTTAGAACAAAATCCTGCACATGCATCTATAATTTCAGAAGAACCCTTTCCTTATCCCCTTTTACTTCAGCCCCACCGAAGAAGAAAGCTCCAGTCAATTATACATGCACCATTTCAACATATTTAGTTAGCGAGCTAATTTAAAGGAAAAAAACAACCTCTGAGATGCAGCCATCGGCTTCCTTGAAAATTCCTAGATAACACATCCACAGCGTGTCTAAGCCATTTAGTCACATCACAAAACACCACTCCTTTTTCTTCAAGACAAACTTTTATTTATTCCCAAGCGGGATTTTACAAGCCTATGCATTCTGTAGGCAGGAATGCAGGAGTCCTCGTCCATCTGTCTGTTTGTCTGTCTGTCCACTTGCAGTTGAGGCACCCACCAGCTGCTGGCAGTAACAGGTGTTTTCTGGTTTTCTTCTCAAGAGAAAGTCCTCGGTGCTATCTCCAGTGGAATGCAAAACCAGTGAGGCACGTAGGGCCTGACACAGAGCCGCATTCCTCCCAGAGCAAGCAGGCGAGCCGCCCTCCACCGCAGTCCCACTAACTCAGATGCTTTCCTGGGGAGTAAGCTATGTTTGGGTATATGCACTCAAAAAATTCAGCTCAGTCACCCCTCGAAAAGCAGTTTTCCCCACTTTGTTTTTTTTTTTCCGCAAGGAAAAGCATTTATCAACAGCTGCAGAGCACAGCACATTTGCACAGTGCAGCATTAACTCACTCCCAGGACACCATCAGCTTAGGCTAAGACTCTTCCCTGGCTGAAGCTAGCTTCTATTCAATGTTTCTATGCAGGGAAAATCTTCCAAAGGTATTTGTAATAACTTTTTTTTTTTTTTTTAAACTTTGCAGTGATCCAAAATACCTCAAATTTCTGAGAATAAGATATGCAGGAGAAAAAACTAAAATAGTGAGATTAAGAAAAATGAGTGGTGAAGAAGAGGTAAAACCATGGAAATGGATTTTTGATAAAAAAATGCAAAATAACCCATGACCAAAGCAAACAGGCATGCAAAGTGCCGCCAACATCTTCTGAGGAATACTTAATAGTGAGGCTTCACACAACTGAACGCAAATTTCAAAATGAAATCAAGTTTGTTTCTGATCTTCAAAGGCTTAGAAATGCATTAACCTTTACTCTCTCTGCATAGCCCTGCATATCTACAGTGAATTAAGCTAAACATTGGCTTAAATAACTGTAGGATTTCAGCTGAATATCTACATGGGGTCCTCCTCATCCTGCTGTACACTGGGCAGTTTTAGACAGCAGCTTTCTCATGGTGGAGGCTGACAACAGCACCTAGAATACTTCAAATGGGAACGTGGTACAAGCAATAAAGCAGCCGCTCCAAAACGAGTCACACTGCCCATGATTACAATCATAGAATGGTAGGGGTTGGAAGGGACCTCTAGAGATTGAGTCCAATGCCCCTGCCAGAGCAGGATCACCTAGGTCAGGACGCACAGGAACAGATCCATACAGGCTTTGAAAGTCTCTAGAGAAGGAGACTCCACAACCTCTCTGGGCAGCCTGTTCCAGTGCTCCATCATCCTCACAGTAAAGAAGTTTCTTCTCATGTTGAGGTGGAACCTTCTATGCTCAACTTTATACCCATGTTCCTTGTCCTGTTACTGGGCACTACAGAAAAGAGATTGGCTCCTTCCCTTTGACACCCACTCCTCAGGTATTTATAGACATTAATAAGGTCCCCTCTCAGTCTTCTCCTCTCAGGACTAAACAGCCCCAGTTCCCTCAGTCTTTATTCATAGGAGAGGTGCTCAAGTCCCTTAATCATCCTCATAGCTCTCCATTGGACTCTTTCCAGTAGATCCCTGTGTCTCTCAAATTAGGGAGCCCAAAGTATGGACACAGTATGCCAGGTGTGGTCTCACTAGGGCAGAGTATAGGGGGAGGAGAACCTCCCTACACCTGCTGGACACAGTTTTCTTAATGCACCCCAGGATACCATTGGCCTTCCTGGCCACAAGGGCACATTGCTGTTCCATGGAGAACTTGCTGTCCACTAGGACTCCAAGGTCTTTCTCCATGGTGCTGCTTCCCAGCAGGGCAACCCCTAACCTGTACTAGTGCCTGGTGTCATTCCTCCCCAGATGCAGGACTCTACACTTGTCCTTACTAAAACTCATGAGGTTCACCTTTGCCCAGCTCTCCAGCCTGCCCAGATCACGCTGGAGAGCAGCACAGCCTTCTGGTGTGTCAGCCACCCCTCTCAGTTTCATATCATCAGCAAACTTGCTGAGGCTACATTCTAACCCCTCACCCAGGTCATTGCTGAAGATATTGAACAAACATGTTTATCCTGATAAACACAGCTTTTGAAAAGGCTATTTCCCTCCCTCTCTGCAAACAGAAAAGGTTAACTTCACCTGCTGCACACATGTCAAACCATCATGCAAAGCAGGGCACTGCAAGGAGCACGGCTCTGAATTCCTCTGCAGCAAAGGAACTGTTCAGGGCATCCCGGCACAATGCCCAGAAAACCATCCTGAAGTTATACTAACCTGCCTTGGACTCCTCTGCCACAGCCTGCTTGTTTAGTAGGCTTAATTTTAAAGCAAGCCTCTGAGGCATGGGTTTATGAACAAGTCCTCAGACCAGTAAACTCAGAGGTAAAAAACCCAGTTTACCTTTTCGTTTTGTGCAGTCCTTAAAAGACAAGTGACAGGAGAGTTCCTCCCTCTGCCTGCTTTCAGATTAACCCCACCAACACAGGTAAAGCACAAAAATTTACTTAGTCTTAAGTGACTGCTGCACTGCTGAGCGCCGACTCCAGCTTGTCTTTACCATTACTCCATGAATTATCTTCTTTTATTATTATTTTCTTAAGATAGCGCAGGATGCCCAGAGGGACATCAATACTGTAACACTAAATACAGCAGCACTCAAAAGCTAAATTGCTGCCTACGAGGTGTATCAGCAAAGTTCAGTACAACCATTTATTTTATACACAGGCAAGCAAGATGCTCAAATTCTAAGAGGTCATTTCGGCAAAGCTCAGAGATGCAGGAGCCAGAGCCCCTTTGACAGTTGCCTGGCAACGCTCCATTACCTTATATTCATTTATATTATTTTTAATACACTTACACTCGTCCCCAGCTATCACCCAGAGTTCTCCTCAAGGCAAATTTGGCATTTTCTATTGGTCGGGGGCTGTTTGTTTGTTTTCTACAAGTCTTATGGAAAAAAAAAAAAAAAGAGTTCTGCTGAAAGGAACAGAAAAATGGAGAGCTTTCTGAGAGCAGTTTTTGGAACGGGGCGTCTGCTCCTTCTAGCCTCAGTTTTGCATCACAATGTGCATTTTGGCAGCCTGTTTCTCAGTAAGTGCCTCTCACGGCTGCTACCTTTCGTCAGCATCCAGCCATACATTCAGTGCATTTCATGAAGGGATGGTGTACAGACTCTATTAGCTAAAAATACCAGTTAATGGGAAGCTACTGTAATATTAAAAGCATTTTTATGCTTAAAAAGCATTCAAGTTCCTTGTCAATACAAGCAAGGCAAACTTAAAATTCAAGAGAACCTTGCCTTGTCACTAGGTTTTCCAAATTAAAGAGGGAAGGAAGGAAAAAAAAAATTATTTACTTCTGGGAAAGAAATCTCCCCCCATCCCACTTCCCCACTTAAAGAAAAAGAAAACATAATCAGTGTCCACACGAAAAAAAAGCCTCAAGTCCTTTGGGCATGTCTGGAAGAAGCTATTTAGAGTAAGGAACATAGGCATTCTCTATCCTCGTATTTATAATGAGGCTCCACCATCCCCAGGAGCTAAAGCAGAATGAAAATGGGTCACATATCTAATTAGCACTATTGAAGCGTGAAGCCCAAACATCCCTGAAATGTAATAGATTTTTTTTTTTTTTTTTAATAACTCCAGCTTCATTACAATATCCCACAGTCACCTATGTGAGATGCCAGAAGCTTAAAAAAAGGGTACCATAAAACAGGCATGTATCTGGCATCATGCTGCTTTACTACTGGGGAAGAGGAGACAGTGCTTTGACAAAAATCTAATCTATTAGCTAAAAAAATGAAGTGATTAGTAAATCAGCCCAGCACAGCCTGTTCATTAATCAATTTTTGTTATTAAAAAGAACACCAAACACACAAGCAACAAAACCAACACAACCTTCTTGACTACAAAAACAATATACAGATCCAGAGGTGCAGACATGGATGGAGCATGTTAAAAGGGCAGTTTCTAAACCAGAGAGTCTGGCAGAAACTGGTGGATTCCCACTCTTTCTCCCAGCGGAGATGCCCGCACGCTGTCCTATGCTTTGCCCCCTTTCCAACGTTTATTAGCAGCCCGGTAAGGGCTCTGCAGCAAGCCTCCCACTCAGCTCCGCACTTGGCTTTGCTCCCCATCTACACCTCCTTCCCACACACAGGTATCGCACCATCCGAGTGTCAGACCCCGCCAGGCACGTCAGGCTGTCGTAGACAAATGTGTTTAAATTACAGGTGTGTGCACTGGCAGAGAGCACTAATGAGCTTCTCCTCCTGCTTGCCAGAGAGGAGGCACAGGGAGATTGCACGGGTGGGTGGAGGGGAAGAGAGGCAGCAGACGACTTTTCCTCAGGTGTGTTTACAGTACACAAGGCTCCAAGGAGGGTACATGAGCACCCGCACGTCAGGCTGCTACGCTCACTCTCCCCTCTGCTTCTGTAACCTGCTGGTTCCTCTCACCTCCCAGGGCTCATTCTTACTCCAGGCAAGCTCAGCTGCCTGCACCCAGCACCCAAAATTTCATTTGCTTTGGGCAAGATGAATGCCAGTGAAGCTATGGGGAAACACCCCAGGACAGTACCCAGCAGCTCAGTCCACCCACCCAAAATGACATCCAGTGAAGACTCCCACACGCAAACCTGCTCTCATTGTGAACAGGGCTCTGCGCTTCAGTTCGATCAAAGTCAACGAGCCATAAACACCACTCACCCGTGAGGGCTTGGAAGTCACTACAGCCTTCCGGAAAAAAACCAACAAACCAACCAAACAAAAAACAACTATGAAAAAAATCAGAGGGGGGAATTAATTGAGCCTGCAGCTGTCTGCTCTACATATCAAACGTCACAAAGTTCACGTTGCTGCACAGGATTTTTTTTGTACAAGAGATGAGCAGGCAAAAGCAGCACAAAAACCAGGACAAAGTGTCTGTTCTGTCCATCCATAACCACGCTTTTACCCTGCAGGCACCTGCATCTTCTGTGGGACTTGGCACGTGAGCACTTTAACGCACCTCCTGCACTGATTTTGCATTTCTGTTTATTACAGTGAGAAGTTTTTTCTTTTTTTCTTTTTTTTTTTTTAAAGCTTTTTTTTTTGTGTCAGTGAAGAATGATGCACATCATTTCATGTGAGTGAAACACACACTATTTTATTTGGTTTAATCTAGTAACTCCCTTATGCGCAAATGGAAACAAAAATAGACACTCGTACTTTGATTATAGAGACACGTATAAAAATGTCAATCTTTTTTTCATGGCACAGCATGGCAGTTTACAAACCACCAAGCTTTCCCATACTGCTCAGGTGCAATGGAAGTTAAAGCTAAAGCAGAGCAAACAGCAATGGATGATCCCTGTCTGTAATGGAGACCAGAAAGGGCTGGAGAACACTGGTCCAGTGTCTCAAGAACGTTATCATTGCTGGGGTAATAGTTGCCGTTTTTATTGCTTGTATTCGAAGAATTTCAATTACATCAGTAAAAACACAGCTTATACAAAAAGTTACTCTTCACAATTTCTTCTGCAACCGAAACTCACTTTCCCTCATTTCATTATAATGCCAACATTAAGGATATGGCTGCACAGAGAGTCAGCCACCAGCAATCTCTAAGTGGCTCAAATTGTATAGTGCTTGATGTACTTACTTCCTCCCCCAAGAAAATTGCCCAACAATTGGTTAGTGATTCTATCAAAGTGGCTCCAGAAGTCCTGAAACTGAGTTTCCCAAGGAGCTTCTACTGAAGCTCTCTCAGCAGCTCAGGTAGCTTTCTCTGCACAATTCTCAAGATGTGGCCTCTTGCTTAAATAGCTAACTGGAAAACAATCTGTGATGTGCTTCCCACCATGTTTGACACTGGGACCTCCAGGCTGTGAAAACTGCCTTTCAGGGAATTAAATCTGTATGCCCAAACTGGTGTCCTTGCCGTCTGAACAGCACGTTCAAGGTTTCCCACCCACGGCAATGGACACAGACCGTGAGGAGCCAGGAACAGCATCCAAAGTTTCTACCACCAGAAAGCCCCATTTACTATGGAACAGAAATAGCAGAAGGGAAGCTTTCAGTGGAAAATGCGATGAGAATAGAAAGCAAGAGAGTAAAAGCCCTGTCAGCACATTTCATAGACAGTCTTTTTAATGAGGAGATAAACAGATAAAGCTTTCAATCCATGTATGGAGCTTTTTTTTTTTTAATTTAAAAAGAAGCTAACCAAGCACGTGGGACTCAATAGAAAACAAAGGCTGAACAAAACATTTTATGACAAGGCCTAAACAGCCTGAAAAATGTCAATTCTAGTGCTACAAAGAAACCAAAGGTTTCCCACCCTATTTATTTCTTTAATTACCTCTTCCTTTCAGGTAGCTGGCTGTGTAATGAACATCACAATTAAGTACAAAAACCAACCCCCAGTTCTGCACAGGACCCCCAGCTTCGCTGCAGCAGCATTGCAAGCGAGGGCAAAGACTGGGAAAATGTGAGCTTTCCCTACTGAAGACAGATCTAAGGCACACAGTTTGGATCCAGACTTCCCCAGATGCCAGAGACCTTCATCAGTGTGGCAAGACTTCATTCTTATTACACAATTGCCGGCTCTGGTATCTGCCACCCTCTACAACCATTTGATGTGCAAAGAAGCTGTCCTGCCAATAACATGCTAACTGTTTCTTAAATATGATGCAACAAATTTAAATCAGGTATTTAAATGGAAAGTCAGCATTCAAAAGCCAGCCTGAAGCTATTAAGCAACAAGAGAGATTTCATCATATGAAGGTGATTTTAAAAACAGAACTTAAAAACCATGAGACGGGACTCAGACAAGCAACTTTGCAATGGGAAAGCTTCTCTTCAGATGCCACACAGCAACAGCAAAGTGCTTTCCCAAATCTTCTTCCAGCACAACCTGGAAGGGTAAATGCAGATGGGGTGGCCCCTTGAATATCCTTCCCTTCCTGTTGACACTCATCTTTTGGGTGGAGTTTTCAAATGAGCTACCTCCCATGTACGAAAAGATTAAAAGCCAGCAGACTCCAGTGAAAAGCTTTATATCCTCTATGCTATGCTCTCCTGGGTAGCTTGCAATACCTTCCAATTTCATATATGGCATTTCCAAAGACAAATGTTTTATGGGGATTTTCAACATAATCAGAATGTGCCCTGCATGTACCACCAGAGCTTTATTCCTGCTGTTGAACGCAACCGCACACATACGTACGGCTACAGACTTTTCCCTAGACAAGGTGATATACATCTACACAAACACAAAAATTAAAAATGGAAACAAAGCCAGTTTAATATAAAAAATAGGGGATTTAGATTTGAGAGACTGCATTTCAGTTCTGCAGGAGGAAACCATATCCTAAAGAGCCAGCCACAGAAACCCATTACAATCACATCTACACTTAAATATGAGAAGCTCCTGCCAGACGTTTTCAACAAAGCGCAAATTTACTGCATATTCAACCATCCTGAACAGTCCCCAGGGATGATCTTCTGTAGTAATATTCAAGATGTGTGTCACCATGTAGGAAGCAGCACAATCCTGTAACCTGATTACCCAGGTTGTGCACACCACGCAATTCAAAGGATGGAGGTTTTTATTTTGAAGCAGTGAAGTAAGGCTAAAAATTGTCTCCTGCATACAGTTATTAATACGGAAAAGTAGAATTGAATCATTATCTACATGTCAGATGAAATGAAGTCTATTGTGGTTCCTAATTTCTAACAGCTGGGCCAAAAATTATCTCTAGATATTAAGGGTCATGACCAGAGCAGCGAGTGCAGCACCACAGACCTGCGATGATATCTCAGACTGCCTGCACTGCCGGGCCAGTAGACCCTGGGCTCCCTGTCCAGCAGAGCCTGTTCTCAGACCCGCTGGTGCGATGGCCTAACTCAGCTGCTGTGCTGCCTCTGCCTGCCAAAGGAGCCGGGAGCCCCGTTCAGCAGGAAGTCCATTTTGCTCCTTGTCCTCTTGAATAAAGATGCCATGGTACGTGACTGTATGCATCTTCATTGCTGTATAGTGCCGTCTGAACACAGCCATCCCAACTCTCTCCTTCTCCTATGGATTTGCTCAAATAGCTACTTAGAAGGGTATTCTTCCCAAATGACAGCGTAAGCGAACATTTGAGTTTGTTTTACATATTCTTGTTTCCTCGCTTCTCTCTTGAGGAAGCAAGCTGGGCTAGATTAACCAGTGTACCAAGGGAAGCAATAAATTCATCACCATTCGGGCTCCCGAGTCCTCTGAGATCTGAACAGCCTACTCAAAAGTTGGGGGCACAAAAGATTTCCATTCACACCAGGGAGATCTCATTACATGAATTCCTGTGTGAAATTCTCAGTCTGAATTGAGTAAGAGAACAGGTAAGATAACAAGGGCAAGGGCAATTTTCAAAAAACTCCTCAAAATACACATTCTCTGAATAGATGCAAACATTAATATAGCTACCTAGGACCACAGATAGATACATCAGCTGCACCAGTGATTGCTCCCGAGATCACAGAATAAGCCCAGGTAAGTGGGAAACTGCACAATGCAGTACTCACAGCAAGGTCAACTGTCAGAGTATCCCAATTTATTATAATAGTTGGCCAATCCAACATGAACTATGATCTTTTTCTTGCATTTTAACCTTAGCTTTTGAAATATACTCTGTACTGCCTTACTCCAATACTTTTTTTTTTTTTTTTAATTTAAAAGCAGAATTTGGTATTGAGAAACCTGTGCAAGCTTTTTTTTTTTTTGGAAAGGAATTCAACAGTTAAGCACTTTTTAAACTGGGTACTTCATCTGGTCCAGAGCTTTCACCTCTCGCTCCCATCAATAAAGGAATTTGTTAATGGACTTTGCTTCAGTCCCACTCACTTTCAGGGAATACATCTACAGCAAAGAAGCTTCTACACAGATGGCAAATTTCCATCATTTGCTTTCAGGCCGTTCACCATCAAAAACACAGATATATTCCTTAAATACTATAAGGATCAGAGCCATAACTCAAAGTCAGAAATAATTACCTTCTCTGGACTACATTCAGCAACCCATTCCCTTCTTCCCTGGCCTGCTAGCTGCCTTCAGCACGTTCCTCTAATTGTCCTCGCCTTTGTTTCTTGTGGTTTAGTCTTCTCTCATTTGTCTCCTCATCTTTCCTGCTCCAGCTTTTTACAGGGGTTATACAAGGCTCAATCCCCAGGCTTTTTGCTCTCTACACTCTGCTCAGCTTCCTCTTAGGGGACCAAACTCCAACTGAAATGATTTTGTTGTGATCATCAGGAGTGCAGCATCCTCAAAAAATAATCTGTGTTTTTGGTATTCTCAAACATAAATATAAAATAAACAACTTGACATGAATGACTCAGATTAGCTCTCCTTTTCAGTCTTATTCCTCGTCTTAAACATCTTGGATCACTTCCATTTTTTGATGAAGTTCAGGCATTACTTTAAGTGAAACACCGCCAAAAAAGGCAGACTTTAGCCCCATTTGCTGATCACTGGAGACATGGTCACCTGACTGACAGATCCAGCTATGGGGGGTTGCTTTCTGCTTAACCCTTTCTCCAGATTGTTACATCCAAGCTGTGCTTGTGGACACCTTCTGAAAAGCACCAAAGATGTGCTTCTCCCCCATCCACCCCAGTATTGATGCTCGTAACTAAGTTTGGGTTTTGGTAATGCTAGTATCTGTGGTTTTGATATGTGTGCCCTGTTGCTTTTTTCAGACTTAGCTTTCCTTCCCCTGATCCATTTTTAACAATGCACTTAAAATCATTCCTTTCATTCTGCTTTTGGAATTGTTCAGTGCTTCCATCAGGCTGATGCTATTTTGACCTTCACAGACCACACTGTGCTATTGAAGTGTCAGCTCTGGTCTCAGGTCGGCCAACACACCTAGATGCCACTGCTCATCTGGTAAGCTCTCAACACACACAATCATGATTTTTCTCTGATAAACTAACTGTTCATCCTGCACCTACAACACACGTCTGTCTGTCCTCACAGCTTTTGCTGCACTCGATCGGTAATTTTCAGTTCTTGCCTATCATATTGATACTGTTGTCATGGTTATACACTCTAAGTACATGGTAGAAAAAGGCTTTCCTGGGTTCAGCGCTGTACAGTCTTGACTCAATAACCCTACGTTTATTATAAACTGGCCACAAAATAGCTCAAAATATTCCCAAATATTATTATAACTGAAAATACTCCCAACTATTTCATAAAAAACATTCCCTGCCCGATTGCTGCTTTTTACTTTGGAAGTCAGTCACGCTAATAGCAGCACTGATACCAGCATATGGAGCAGACTGCAGCGTTTTCAAGTTGCCAACAAGTTTAAACAAACAAATTAGAGAAATTAAAGTTTAAGCAGAACTTTCTTCCCAGAAACAAATACTGGCACTGGATACAAAATATGAAAATGCCAAGCCAATACAAACATCGAAGGAGACAAAACAAAACCAGGCAGGAATTCCATTTTGGCATAAGTGACAAGTTTTGTGCCTGGATCACAAAGGAGCAGTTTCACTTCTGAAAACTGAAGTGTCTGTACCCCCAGGTAGATGGTGAAGCTGTGCTCCCTCTGCCCAGTGATTCACCAGGTAGACTCTTGCCTATTCTGGTGGTGTTTTAATTGTTTCACACAGGGCAGACTGGCAGCTCCCAGGGGTAGCTCTTCCTAGTAAATACTACACTGGCAGATTACAGACTCCATGAGTGGACAAGGCTTGGAGGCAAAAACCCGCGTGTGCGACTTCAACGATAGAGATTTGCTTTGATGTGACCTATAGGATTAACCATAATCTTGGTGTGACTAAATATGTTATTTGCAATCTTTATTGCCCATGAAGGAAAAATCTAATGACATTCCAACTTCTTCGTACTCTTCCAGGCTAGGAAAAGACCAGGCAAAAAAATAGTACATGGTACACTCAGACCCTATTTCACACTAGCTGGTTACTTTTTTTTCCCATTGTCTGGATGGATGCTGAAGCAAAACTCAAGACTATCAAGACATTAATAAAAGAGCAATCCAACTTTCAAGAAATTAATAAAAAAGCAATCCAGGCATCCTTGTTAGTACTTTCTCTGAACAGAAGGCAGTCTGTAATCCTCAACTCCATGTGAACTGCTGCCACACAGTTAAAAATGGCTCCACTTGCCTATGCAGACACTGCAGAGACAGAACCGAGCCCTATTCTGCATGGAGCACTTTGAGTTACCTAATGTGAGCCATTCAAATTAAAATATGCATAACGAAAGCAACTCAATCTTGAAGCACTGTCATTACAGTTCCAAACCAAAATGTAAAAGCTACACATCTTCTGTAAAAGCTGCTTTAAGAGCACAATGAATATAGCACCAAATTTTGTGAAGTTATTTTGCTGCAGGACGCAATCACTTCAGACTAACATTAAATCTGGCCACTGCAAAAGAAGCAGTAAGGCAGATTACAAATAATCAAATCTTATCGCATGACCTTTTCAGTCAGATGCTAAATAGCAACTATCTCTCTGGCAGATCATTGGTACCATCACGGCTGCTCCATCAGATTCTTCCTACAGTCCAGTCTGACATTACATCAGCAAGTCAAATGAGGACACAGCCACTGCACCTTCTCCTTTACTTCAGACTTTGCAAAAGAGAAGCAATTTCTTGGGGCTCTTTTTCTCTGTTCAGAAGAGGCCATCATATTCACACTTAACTATCTGTAGTGCTTAAAGCTGTAAGTGGTCCAGGATGAGGTTCTCTCAAAGACATTCCCTGTGGGCTGTTCTATTCCACTGCCTGTGTTGAGTAGAGCCCGGGTACTCTGCATGGGACTAATAGCATCTCATCCAGTTGGTTTCATTTTAGCAGTCAGTATGCAATGGACTCCGGCTTCTTTAAGTACCCTCTGGCCATATTTTCTAGAATTAGCTTCCAGAATTTGAGGTAGACAGTCCCATCTACACATACTCTGGCTTTAACTCGGCCTGAATGCAGTGGTCAATGTGAAACCCATCACTTCAGGCAGCACTGCACCATTATTCAGTAGCTATCCAGATAGCAGCTAAAACCAGAACCCTAAGAACATACAGGCTCCTGAGCCCAGGCACATACGTTTCAACTTAATTGCCTTTCTACAGATTAGCCTGAAGTTGTTTGTCCCAGTCTGCATTCCTTCAACTGCTTGCTCACAGTAAGTACCTGCTTACTTAGCTGTCCATGGTCACGTACACAGCTTGCACAGCTCCCTGCCCACACTCCACCTCGCCTGGAAATAAAGCAGCTCCTTCAAGCTGACTTTGAGTAACATTACATTTTACTTCGGTTGAAAGCAAACTCATACAGAAGGTCTGTGTGGCCTCAAGACCATATGGTGGAGGGGAAAACAGCACCCAGGGTAAAAAGGCTAAACTGCCCTATAAAAACGCTTTGCAAACTCCTAGGACTTTTATTAAGTATTAGAGGCTTTAAGCAATGGGAAATCACATGCCTAAATAACCCTGGGGAGTTGTACCCTCATGCCGAGGCTTGAAGGTTTGAGCCTTACGTTGCGGCAGAGCCACCTTCTTGCGCAACAGCAGATGATCCTGGGCAGAAAAGGCAGCTGTGCCCTACCCAGACCTAAAAGGAAGAGGTGCTTTAACTGCTCAGGTGCAAACCGCCTCAGAGAAGTCTAGCTTGGTAGCTCCTATCAGAAGCTATAGGATCTCCTCACTATATATTAGTCCATTATCTATTGCAGTCAATAGTGAAATCTGGCACCGAGTTTACTGGAAGGGCAGGGACTGCGCAGCAGGCTGCTCTCTAGTGCTCCCAGCAGTCTGGGAGAGGCATAAAATACCAACTGCTACTCACTTCTGTCCCTCCCTGGTGAAACATCCAAGACAGGAAATGCCAGCATCCGTACCTTTGCACTTGATGAAAGTGGAGCGATGATTCATGTATATGCATGCAAATTAAAAAATAATAAAAAAAATTATCAGCCTCACATGGGCCGTTTTTGCCACAGAGCCTTCTATAACCTAGACACGGGAATTAAATTCAGTTTCACTTCTTGCCTGCTGTTACTTAACATTAAGTCCTGCTATTAGTCAGATGTAGAAACTTCATTTTTCATAGAAGTGATCTTTGTTCCTATTCACAGCACCCCAGCAGCTACGTAAGGAGCACCAAAGCAGAGAGGACGTAAGCCTTTGGTACTGCTAACGTACAGCACATCAGACATTTTATCAAGACTAAACCACAATAGCTACAGCAAAACCCAATCTCGTGCCCATTTATCACTGTCTACATTTAAGTCTGTGGCAGCCTGTCAAGTATCTGGAAGCTCTTCCTGCCATCTGTTTCCTTCCTCTAAGGGTGCTGCAGTTTTCCATCAATGCTCTCTCACAAAAAAAAAAAAAAAAGTCTTTATTTCTGTGAATCTTAATTATTTTTTAAGGGAGCTATGTATTTTGAACCTGCCTATGGAGATTGTAACAACTGTCATTTGCTTGGATTGACAAAATTCACCTCATTGTCCAACTTCATCCTCACAGTCACACCAAAATCAATTTTCCCCACCCTTTGCTTTGTGAACTGGTAATACTAAAGCCAGCCAGTTAAAATGGCAAGAGCATACCAATCTGTTTCCAGAAAGCAGTGCCTTGCTGCTCTCACAAAAAGCTGTCACACCAATTACCAAACCAATTAACAGCAACTAAGCATGAGATAGATCTGTGGGAAGACCTGAGTTTCAGGGCTGGGTGGTACTTTTATTCTTGCCCTCTGAACACCAGAGTTTACAACAGATTGTTAATGATACCTTTTCTGCAGTGCTGAGGTTCCTCCAGACGAGCATCAGTCCCCTGTCTGTGTGTAAATATTGCTTCTTCCTTACTTCCTACAGAAGGCACCTAAGGATTCTACCATCTTGCAAAACAGACAGCTCTGAATATTTAGGGATCCTTTTGGAGTTTTACAGTAAATAGCCATAAGTGTACACAAACATCTACTTGTAGTTATAAAAAAGTCTAGTTTTTCCATAACGCAGGAGGTATATTATGTAGTAAACTGTCCTTAGGACAACAAAAAATAACCCAGCACCTTAAATTCTAAGTAATACCCTTGAAGAAACAGTGAATTAAAAACGCAGGTCATTTAAATAACTTATGTTCTGGAGCTACTAGCTTCGATAAGAAAAACTATGGATGGCCTGGCTACTGAGCATTCATTTTCCATTTTGTTTTATACCGCAGCCCTCTTAAAGGAAAAGAGTATGGGACTTCTCATGGGAAAACACATTTTAAACTTGAGTCTAAATGACTTGCAATGGAATATTAAAATTAAGAATGCCATTGCAAGAAAGTCAGCAGAAATATCGTGGTGTTAATAACACGTTTGGAAGTAAAAATGAAAAATCTGTTTAGAGTATATTTTGCAATAGGACCTTAGGACCTGTATCTGAGAGGTTTAATAACACTGTCTTTACTTAATCTTACTAGAAAACACTGTGCTTATCTGACCTACATGTTTTAAATAACCTGCTGCTTCTACTTTATGGAGAAGCTGGTATTAAACCATTAAGCTAATAGTCAGAGCTGGCTACTGTTTGGGTTTTAATAAGATCTGGCCCCAGCTGATAAAGTACAGTGAGAAAGAGCTTTGAAAATGGAAAAGCCTCACATGAAAACCTGGTCATGGTAACACCAACTCAATTTCCCCTCTTTAAAAAAAGCCATAAAACCAACACTAAGCTGATTTGCCCCATCCATTAAAAAATATCAGTGTCCACCCATATTCTGGCAGGTTAGGGGAGCAAAGGCATTTACAGCAGAAGGAAGTTTCTCAGAAGGGTGTATACTTTGCTCTTCACAGAGAACTCATTCCCCATGTTTTGAATACTGAGGAGCTCCTCAGCATGAAGGACCCTGTGCCTGCTAAAGCAAAAAAACAAAACCAAAAACAAAACCACAACCAAACACAAAAAAAACCCCCAACAACCAGCAACACAATTCATCATATCTGCCTCCAGAAACTGCAGAAGTAGTTGTAGAGGCCAGAGCTGAAGTATTTCTCATTGTGAGATTGTGTAAGAAAACTGGGAGGATGCTGTGTTGACAGAAAAAGAAATTCTTCAAATTAAACTGCCAGGCACTGCTTCCCTCCCTTTTTCTGCCCTCACAGGCTCCCTACTATGAAAGAGTGGCTTCAGTGCAGCCATCCCTCTGTGCCTACCCACACATCAGTACCAAGGGTGCTTGTATCCTCCAGGTCACCACTCCAGCATCACTTCTTTCCAATGAACAGAAAAGAGTAGTAACTCACAGCATCACTAAATCATGTACTGGGATATGTTGGACAAATGAGCACTGTTAGACTGGGAATGCTACAGAGCACAAGATGACCTCCACAACTTGATCTGCGACCATGCATCTGGCTGAAGCTGCTGCCTCCGCTTATTAGATGAAAAAGCTCTGTCTGTTCTGTCCACAAATTCCCTTCCACCTTCTACCTGGTCTTTCTCCAAAGCCAACAGAATTCTGGACAGCAATGCCCAAGATGTTTCCCAAGGGCTTTGTTACATGGCAACTCCCGAGTGCTGCGTCTGAACAGGCTCAAAGAGAGCTGAAAGCTCAATCCTGCTCAATTCCAGGGTTATCTGCCTACCATGACTCCAGCACAGACAACATCATTAGTAAAAAGGTTCTGCAGTTTAAAAAATTGAGCCACCTTCTAGTTCTGTTTACAGCACTTTTAGTTCATGTTTTCAGGTTCTCCTCTACTCAAGAATGTTACAATTCCTTTTAATCAAATGTTTCAGAATATCCAAAAATAAAATGGAAAACATGGAATACATTATTTGAATACAAGTTCAGGAACACATTGCATTTGTAGCATCTCATAAAAAAGCCCCTAAAAAAACCCAACCCTCCCCTCTAAAATAGTAAGCAAGTAGCATAGCATTTCTAACTCCTTAAAGGTAGATTTGCTTTGGATTCTGACGTTTGGGGCGAGCTATGCTGCCTGCACAACCCTAACCATTGCTTGCTGTCTGGATCTCCCTTGAGGAACATAATTAATATCAAGTTAAAACCCTACCTCCAGCATCAGGGAGATAATTGAAAGCCAGGCAGTCCCAAGACTCTTCTCAAATGGAGGAGTTGCTAAACCAAAATGTAAAGCTGTGGTGAGATATTTGTATTAATTATACTAACCAACCATCAAGGGGCTCCTATCTGAGGGCACTTTTCCATGGATAATTCATGGCAGCTTTTGAATGATGGTCCATAATATGCTGTACATTCCTCAACAACATAAGCAAGCTGTTACAGCTACTTCAGTCTTCCGCTATGAAAAGTGCAGTGGCTGCTTCACTCTCCAAAGGCACTAATCTCTCAAACATTATCTTTGTCAAAAGCGGAGGGGCATTTCATAGTTTAGTTTCCAGCGAAGTACTGCCTTCTAACACCCCTGCATTATCACCATCTACTGAAGATACCTATGAGCTAACAGCCTGGTATTTCAGGCAAAAATGTCTTTGAACTTGTCTTTCAAAAATACCTCAGTGTTCAACTGCTTTTTGCAATGCCTTCCCTATTAGGCTTTGGCCACTTTGTGTTTCCAGCCAGAGGTTCTGCCCAGCAAAGTTTTTTACAATTTCTCTAAATAAACCTACACGGACAGTTAGACCAACAGTGGGCAAATTTGTCCCCCTTATATGAGTAAATCAATTTAATTGACTAGCTACGAAGTTAATCAATTAGATTAACGGTTGACCTACTTAAAGATAGGGATACTTATTTTTTACAAAATAACGTGCAGTACAGCATCACCACATAAACTGCTGGGCAGTCCGGATAAAGCAGGCTGAAGGCTAAGGGCATGCACAGGAGTGGAAGAACACTGGCCTCAACGGGATGCAAAGAATTCCATTTTACACTGACACATTTGCATGAAGGTTGCAGTCTTGGGGGGAAAAAGCAGCAGGACAAAGGCCCTCTGTCAAATATGGAAAGATATCTGCTTAATACACCAAGCTTTTCCCAACAGGGGGAACCCAGATGATCAAAATCTCCCCATTCAGATTTTCTCAGAGCTTTTCAGAGTTAGTGGTTTGGTGTTTAACAAGCAGAGGTGAGAGGAAGCAAATGCTACAATTCCCTATTTCATGGCCAAGCTTACTTTGAAAACCTCTATCAAAAAGACAACCACGTGAACTACTGTGAAACCACATTCACACTGCTGCATCTATGCCTTTATGGGCCATCTATCCTGCAGCAAAGCTACAGCATCTGCATTCACCCTCAACTGCAGTCAGCAGTTCTCATAGCACACACTGCTAAGAGCCTCTACTTCTGTCTAGGGATCAATTTATTGGATATCTGATTTTCTAACCCATTTTTTCCTAGTTAACTGGCAGCATTTTAGGGACATACTGTATTAACAGCTGATTCACATGTTATTCCAAACTGCTTGTTATGCAGAAGAAAGATATGGGGCTTTCACTGTTGTCTTTTTGGTTTTAGAATAAAAAGCTTTGTTGGAAGAAACAGTGCTTCAGACAAAGGCTACAGGTTCACACTCCACAACAGTGCAAGCAACAGCAGCTCAGCTAAATCACCAACACTACAGCTTCTCAGTCTGCTGTGTGGTTTCACACCTGCATCACTGGATTTAGGCACTGACTACACAGTAGAGAGCCCATTCAAGCCTTTTGATGAAAGGCTCTTGGGGCAGTACCACACTACTCAAAAAGAACTATTTGTACTGGAAGCGGGAGCTTGAGCAATCCTAATAAGTCATTCCTTCATCTATTCGTCAATCAACAGACTGGTACACTGATGAAGGCTGCACTGTCTACTAGTGAAATGTGCTTTCTTTCCGTGCAGTCAATCTGAACATCGTAATTCTTGCTCATATCAGACTATGTGTAACATCACTTATAATTAACAAACCCGAAAAGCAGCAAATAATTCTAGTTATGAGAGACAACTGAACAAATGATGTCAGGTTTTATGACAAGATGGCTGTGCCAGAGGCAATGCATCAAACAGCTGCGTGACATTAAAGTTTCTTCTGAAGAAGCATTCACCTGCTCTCTATTAATTTACTTATTTGATATTTAAGGGCTGACAGCACTGAAAAATGTGTCATTACAGTAGACAGATAGCTGTCCTGCCTCCAGGGGAAATGCCGTTACTGTAATGGAAAGAGATTTAAGGCTTGTGTGCCATCAGCCTCGGTCTGCCCTGAGCAGCTGTTCAGAAACCCCACACAGCCATTCCTCAGGAAACCACAGACTCAGCGGCACAGCCAGAAGTTTCCAAAAAATGAAAAGCATCTCTCATCCCTCAAGAGAACGTGGGTAAACAGAAAGAAGAACAAACAAGGAGGGGAAGCAGAAGGAAGAGCTGGGAGTGAAGGCCAGCTTCTGCTGAGAGTCTCTTGCACGAGGCAATTCAAGGCAGGAGGACACAATGAGAAAGACTCTGCTTTGCAAGGTAAATTAGGACAATTCACTCATGGTTCTTGCAAATATGTACTTTGAAGGTAGTCCAGCATATTTCATTCAATATCTAGCACACAGAGAAAAAAAAAAATTATTTGTATTCTTACTTGCTCCCAAGAGTATGCTTTCCTTCCAGTTATGCAAAAAGAAAGAAAATAAACTGTCATTTGGCCTGCCTTATTTTATTCATTTTCCCCCACTTTTCTCCTCACGTTTCACAGAGGCTTTTCCTGAGAGACACTCAGTCTTAGATGGCTTCAGCTGCATACTTTCCTTTAGTTCTGGTCCCCTCAGTAAATTTTAGGGTCTTTTCATAAGATGCTGTTAAGCAATTTAGCTCCCCGAGTCATCGAAACAGTAGTATTGTGTAAGGACAGCAGCAGTCCTTGGGATGGATTAATTTCACCCCCCACCAACAGCAATTTTAACACCCACAATGCAAGGTGAAAGTGAAGAGGCAGAAAAACAAATGCTCGGGGGATCCTAATTACAGGGGAGTTCAGCTACTAAGGCACTAAGTGAAGCCTCCTGCTATTCCGTTTTGTTGAGATGTTCGGTGATCTTCAGATCTTCTTCCCATCCACCGAGCAGCTACTCTCTGGTGAATGAGAAGTATGCGAGATAAGAGAGCCTGACTATTGGGTTGCAGATTGTATGTTATTTCCTAATCCTTTCAGACAAACTGACCACGTTGCTGCTTTTCTGATGCCTGGATTTGTTTCCTGGCACATACCTATTCCCTAGCTTAGAGGTGTGAAGAAAGCTGGGTTTGATATCTTGAAAGCAGCATGCCAGTACTTCTCAGCCCTTCCCTGACCCCTCTATCTCAAAAGCAGGAGCGTTGCTGGTTGAGTGCCATCCCGACCAGCTGGCCCTCTCAGCACTCTTTACAACTCTCTAATATCTTTGTGTGACCTTCACGGCACTAACCAAGCGCAGAGAGGATCGGGCAAACAACTCAAGGAAGAACACTAAAAATATCTCAAACTTGCATTAGTCACAGGACTATGGCCCTGCTGAGAGCACAAGTCACTGCTCACATTGTGTCGCACCCCTGCTTTCCCAGCTCAAGGGGATTTGTGCATCAACTAAGCTCAAACTCTTTCACTGGCGTTATTTTAAAATGGCAGTGAAAATACAGATGTCTACCGCTGGGTTTTGTCCCATGACCAAAGCAGACTATTAGGAGGCGGCTCACTGATCCCAATCAGCAGGGGCGTAATTCAGCGTTCAATAGATTGCTTGTGCCAGCGCACCCCCACATCAAAGCTCTGCTATGGTGGGTCATCCTCCCGTGATTTACTGAAACCAGGCTTCCTCTCACCAGTTCATCAGAAGACTCAGCCAAGCCAAAATCTTTCTTAGTCCTTCCCTTGGAGAGATACTCTCCACAGATGTGGAAACCAAGCCATGCAACCTTGATACCAAGCTAGGGAATACCAGGAACTACTGGGAACAGTCTAGAAGTGGATTCATCTACTTAATTCCCATCTGGTTACGATAAAATGCAACATTAAGGATGGATGGGGCCTAAAAGGATGTAAGAGAAAATAAATTATAAATTCCTAGGCCAGAGAGGGTTTCAGGGATTAAAGGGGTGAGCAAAACATCTTAAAATGGGGAGAGGCTGACAAATGGATACAAAACACAGCATGAAAATGAACATTTCCACTAATGTGAAAGCTCACCTGCAAGTGAAACCCTTTCACTACTCACAGAAAAGTTGGCTCTGATAGATAAAACATCTGTATTTTCCCCTCAGATTTAACACAGCCGCCCACAGAAATGCCTGGGAATTTCCCAGGCACACCAAACTCTGGTGCTCTCTTAACCTGCACCAAAGCCTCCTAGCCGGCCAGTGACCTGCAGGCCAGCAGACTGAAGGAACACGAGTGCAGGGAGAATGAAAACCTCCTTTTTCCCCTGGTTTCCCCAGCAGCTGGTGTTGTGGAAGGGCTGTGGCTGCAAGGGCTGAGGGCAGCTGCTGTAGGACATAAATAGGCAACATCTGTTTGGCCATATGCTCACTGGGTTCCAAAGGGTTAAACTCTGTCACCACTCAAAACTCATGCCTATGGAGCTGCCTGGCCCCAGGGCCATACCCTTCCCTCTGCCTGCAGTATCACTGCTTCCACCCTTTGGGGTGTGGGGAGAGAAAGAAAAAGGTTGTGCTCTTCTGAAGTGTGAGAAAAGTTTATAAAGATTATGTTTTGAAGACAAAGGCAAGAAAAACCTCAGAGGGAAGTGAAAACCCATCCGAAAGGCTACTGAAGTACTCTGGGTGTGCTGAAAGCCATCCCTCCATCCCATCTGTTGTGTGAAGGTGCTCATGCAACACTGCGTGTCAGTACTATTTCAGACCAACAAATTCAAGCACGTTTTTGTGCACGGTGAGTCGTCTTCAAATAGAAGAGACATTTTCTTCTGCTATCACCACACAGCTGAAGCAGTTCCAAACCCCAGAGCAGCTCACTGCTCCAGTGCGTACTCACAGCACACAACTGAGCCTTGGAGGCACAGCTGCCAGGTCCCCACTAAAGCTGGGGATTGGGGTTCTGCTTGGCACCCTCCTCTTTTTGGCGGGGCTGGTCATGACCTTCCTTCGCCTGCCACCACCCTCCACAACACTCCTGCTTCTATGGAAACTGATCTCTTGACAAGGGCACACAAAGACAGTATCTCTTTTTGGAAACAAACTCCTTGAGAGGAGTGTAGAGCAACCACAAATAGCAGCTTTAAAACAAAATATAAAACAGAGCCTCAGCCTGGCCTTCCTGTCAGACACGAGCACAAGAAAAGGAACATTCTGGTGGAATCCTCCCAGACTGGGGTGAGACAGACTGACCTGATGGGTACACAAATACAGCAGTGTATGGAGTATTAACAGGAGCAGAACAGAGCCTGAAGTGGTTTTTAAATTGTGAACTTTAATCCTTCTCAAATCCTTCCCGCCCTGATGCAAGGACAGGTTATTTGCTGTTGTTTGTTAAAGTAACCGGCACAGCCCTTCCCCTGGAGCTGGGATGGGGCAGAGGGAGCTCCTGCCACAGCACTCCATGTCTAGCCACAGTCACTTACTGTCCCAAATAGTTTGCATTCTGCATCTAATGCCAGGCATGCATTCCTCTCATCGCATGGCAGTCATGCAACATTTAATGCAGACACAAACCACACCTGCAAAAAAGTGGCTGAAAGAGAGGGATAAATTATTTACACAAACAGGGTATCTATTTTCCCCATCGAGAGCAATCACATGAATGCCCTCCTCTGATACAAACCCTTATCAGATAACCAAGTACCAGCTTCTGGGACAGGGACTGGAAGTCCTACTTTTGCTAAAACCAATTTTATTAGAAATATATAAAAAATCAGCCTCACAGCTAACGCAAAGCAAGCAACACAACCGGCCGCCTCCCACAGGGGTGCGAGAAGCACGGACACAACAAGCTGTCGTTATTAACAAGAGGTGCTATTTCTGGTAGAAGCCTGGGCCCCTCATTTCCTTTGACAAATGATGATAATAGTATTTGGCAACAGCATCAGGGCTAGAACAAAAACAAGACCAAAATGTTTATACAGAGAATTTACAGCATATTTTAGAACCTCTGCAGATATTGATTTCACCAAGCTGGTAGCATCCCCACTGCCACTGAGAAACACAAACCACAGAAGAGTCCCAGGATAGCACACCTAGGGACTTGCAGGGGAAACAGGCACCACACTATAGGTTTACACCCAAATGACACAGCTCCATCTTGCTGTTCCCTCACATGTTAAATTCTGCAGTGAAAAAAAAAAATCTTAAAATACTGTGCAAAGAATCACCCCAATTACCATGAGGAAAATCAGTTTTCCCTGTGTCACGCCACTTTAAAGTGAACAGCAGCACATGGGCCACAGCTTCAGTTAAAAAAAAACCAACCAACCAACCAAACCAAAACAAAACCAAAACAAAACAAAATGCCAAAACCCAAAAGTGAGTGGGAATAGTACTGCCATGTTCCTGTGAAAGAGGCCACAAGAAAATGGCAAGTGCAGTGGATAGAATTTGGCTACAACTTTTCCATTTATTCCAATGATGTCATCCCTATGAAGTGATCCCATTTATCTCATCAGGCCGTATTTGGAACATCGTGTCTTATGACAAGCCATAATCCTAATGCAGATGACCACAGACGCCCAAATGGTGATTCCCCAGGAAGAAGGTGAGCAAGCTGATACTGTACAGGTACTGGAAGGGAGATTTTTAAAGTCATTGGTGCAAAGAAACATTTCCGTTTGCTAAAACTAGTCAAGACAATCTGCATCATTCTGGTCAAGACAATCTATAGAATTCCTAAGTGTGGCTACATAGAACTGTCAGTCCTCAAATTAATGTCTGGATGCTATTAAAAAAATGAAACAAACCACATGCTATACCATAAGGTGGGGTTCTTATGCAGCAAGCACAGCAGCTGGAGAAGAACAAGGATGGTGTTGCAGAAATCACCAAATTACATAAATACTCCCCTGTCACTAGTATTTCACACTTCTCACTGCGTTAGCACGTCAAACAGAACACACAGTTCTGCAATAAAACAGCAGTGCCATTTATTTCTGGTGCTTTCTCTATTTTGGGTGTAAAGACACCCAGAAAAACCTAATCACATGAGAACAATCGAGCTTTATACACCTTCTTCCCCTGTCTCACCTAAGTTACCTAGCAGAAATTATTTTGCCAAGACTGGATTTTCAGTAAAGGCAAAACTGTTTAATCAGGCATTCCACAGGTATTTGTTTTAGTGAAATTCACTTAATCAAGTGCAACTCATTTGTAATATCTTTTTGGAAGTTAATTAAAGGGAAAAAAAAAATCACTACACTAAGTTCGTGGACCAAGCATGCTCACCACCCCTTATGGAACAAAGAGCTGTCTTCAGAAAGTCAGGCAACACAAGAAAGAATACTGGGATACGTTAAACCCTATAAATCAAGTCCTGCTGGTCTGTAGGAAGCAAACAAGATGGTTAGGTATCAAAACTTTACTCTTGCTAAAATACTGCAAAGTTTATACTCTTTACAGTTTCACTGTTCATTGTGTTACTACATTTGAAAGCATCGGAACCATTTCAGCAACTACCAGCCCCCCAGGAGGTTGCAGGTCAGACTGCAGATGGCTGCTATCAGCCACTTGGCAATTGCACACACATGCATTTTGGAGGAACCACAGTTGAACTTCTTGGAGACAAGCAAGGACTTTCCCTGGACTCTTCATAAAGTGTCCAGTCTCAGCAAGTCAAGGACAATAGGGTGTCATGGAAGCCATTCAGTCTCTTTTACAGCTATTTTAAGAAGATTCCAGCAGTATTTCCTTACAGTTGGTTGACATCAACAGGATGCAGCTTTCTGCTTGCAAGCACAGGTTACCTCTGTCTGAGGGATATCTTCCAGAACACATTTCATGGCATTTAAGCACTCACATTTAGATTAATATATTCTCTGTCCTCATTGTTAAACTATTTCTCCATAGCTTCCTTCCTAAGAGTTCGTTTTCCTCTTGAAAATTGTCACAAGAAAATAAAATGCCCCCTGAGAACTGAAGGGTTATTCAGTCGTTAATCCACAGAACAGGAGACTTATTTGAAACCCCTCTTTCCAAATCATCACTTTCTGAGAATAGTTCTTGTCTCCTCTTTTTTTTTTTTTTTTTTTGTAAACTACTACTGGACTAGTTACAAACTGTATTAATGGTTATCGAGTGTACCTTTTTATGGCAGTGAAAATCCTATTCCAAATTCCAAAATTAATGCTGTTATTAGACACTTGTTTGGCTTGAGAATTGAATGTGAAAATGTAAGCTTCCAAGTGGCTTTCTATTTGAGGCTTGGGTGACTAATTATGTATTCAGATGCTTCTTGATTTAATATCCACTCTATTCCCATTCTGTATCTGTGGGAAAGAGACTCAAAAGACTTTGGAACTAAGTTTTCCTGACCATGAACCACAACTTTATAATGGAGTATTTTAAAAGGAAAATTAAATCTCACAATTGGAGCAACATAAACTAATCTGCTTCTTGGCAGGGGAAGTCAAAATGTTTCTGCTAGCGACGTGAAAATGGATATTGATAGCAAAACCTAATCCCCCCTCCTGCTTAGAACAGTGCCACTGTGCAACTTCAGCATTATTTTGGTTCTGAGAAAATGCATATAAAGAGTAGCAACTGAAAAATCAGCTTCCCTTTACGTTGCCGAAATATTAAGGATTTCAGATGCCACAGAATATTGAGAGAGGTGAGGAACAGCTAACTTCATGTAGAACTTGAAAATTAACTTGAGTTTACGTCAGATTAAATGGACTGAACATTCCCTTCACACACCTGGGAAGCCTCCAAAGTAAATCTCCAGATTTTGTTTCTTTGTCACGCAGTTTGATAACAAATATACTCTGTCCTGCATGAGCAATGTGAACCTTGGTCTCCCATTCCAGGTCTGGTTTTCAAACATGTAAGAGACGCCAAAACCTCATTTTTGATTGTTCAACAAGTATCCAAAGGTACAAGCAGAAAACAATTATATCTATGTGGGTGTGCAAATACAGCAAATGCACTTTTTTGCAGAGACTTGTCTCTGGAAAAAAAATGTGACTTAAACACATCTGTTACTGGTTAGTTCACTGAAAATATGAAGCTTAATACACTACTGTAATTAAATAGGTACGGCAGAGTAAACAAACCATTTAATACTTAAAAAAACCCCAATGGTTGTTACTGTTAAACTTGCCTATCTGTTTAACCCTTGCTTCTTCCATCCCACATGAAGTTCTGTGAAACCTCAATCTCCCTTCCTGTCTCGCTGAGATGTTGATGGTTTTGAACATTGACTGTTGGGTGGATGTAGGGAATGAGAAGTCAAAACAATCTGTGTAGTCTTAATTATACAGTAACAGATTTACATTTTGCTTCCACAAAGACTAAATTACAGCATTTCCCTCAAGACTAAAGATACAGGATGTCAGATTTGGCGTCCACGCTTCTTTACGGACTGTCATTTATCTCTAAAAATGGCACCAGCAAGTAAGGGTGTGGAACCAAGGCACACCGTTAAAGGGTGACTTAAGGCCACATCTCATGTGCAGCACACATCTCATGTGCAGCACACCACATCCACTGCCTTAATCCAGAAAAAGACAGGTTTAGTATTGAATTTTTAACCTACACTCGTACTTACGGATTTTTTTTAAAACACCTATGAACCAACTGAGCCAGCCTTGCTTTTCAAGCCACATGAACTCCAATGAATTTGAAGTTACAAATTTGCTGTTGAACTCATCTGTTTTCAGTGCAGATTGGACTGCATGATGTATAACACCCCAGACAGTTTAAGTCACTGCCTATTCTCATATTTCCTCCCTTCCAATTAAAAAAAAACAAAAAAAAACCAAAAAAACCCAAACAAAAACAAAACAAACAAACAAAAAAAAAACAAAAAAAA